>ML778032.1:191866-215304 GCA_009831015.1 Picea engelmannii
TAACTCTCGTGTGATGTCTGCGGGTGGAAGTTCTCCCCTTGAGTTCCTTGAAGCTTCTGGATTACCGGTTCTAGATGGTGAGGGTTCCACTTCAGCCCCTGCAGGTTGGCACCCCTTTAAAGTCTCGTTAATGGCTTCCAACGAGCGCAGTATGAGGGCTAGTTCGGGCAATGGTGGTGGTGGTGCTGGTGGTGTCGGTGGTGGTGATGGCGTGGGTGTCGTCGGTGGTGCCCATGTCGACGCTCCCCTGCCTCGACCCCTTCGAGTCCTAGCCATCTTGTACGACTTAACCTGCATCACCCCCAAAATTATCTGGGTGAGTTCAAGGACGTCTCAATTTGGTGCTACTTAAACTTAGAAACAGGGTTGGGCATAAGTTTTCTTTACTTGTCTGTAAAYATACATTACTCCATCAGGGGAATTGGCTCAGTTTGGGTCAGGTTTAAGCATCTAAGCTTGGTTTGTTCGTTCTTGCAAAAGAACTATTGGTTTCCTTGCCCTATGATTACATTAGCCTTGTGCTTTACTCATCACTTCCTAGTGCATGCACCATGAGTCTAAGTCTTAATCATCATTAAATAGCTTTAAGGTATACCAACCTTACACTTAATTAAATAACAAATTTTTAAAAGAATATTATTATACTAATTTAACTTAGCTTAAATTTAAGTAAAATTATCTTGTCTTTTATATATATATAAATTATTTATACTAATTTAACCTTATTTATATATATATAATTAATTATACCAAATTATTTAATTTATTTTATATTATCCCTAATAATTTATAATGTATATTACCAAATTAGTTTAAACGTGCACACAAAATTTGGGCATGCATGGGTACCATGTTCTTGTCTAGCTTCCTCAAACTCCATCGCATCTAACCTCTCCATCCTACACCTGTCAGCTCCTTCGAACTCCCCACGCGTCCTTACCCTGTCCCACTTTTCTCATCCACTAGGACTTGCCTTGCAGCAGTCTTTTCCCATCATAGCTATGTCTCTGCTCTGCTCAGAGGTTTCCAGAATCTCCCTTTTGCCATGGCTCGCATCCTCACTATCGTTCTGAGCACTTCGCTAATGCTGGTTAATGTTGGATGTGCTCCATTTTGTTCTACAGTAACCGAGTGCAGTGATATGGCCACTGACACGATCCAGATGCTGGAGTCCAGTCTCTCTGAAATATTGGGTATCAATCCCCTGTCTGTACGCGTTGCGGAGCTCACCCTCAACTATGGTAAGGGTACGATTTAGTCATGGTTTCAGTACCTTCATGAAGAACGCGGGGTTATTTGAATTGAGGATTTTCACAAATCGTCCTCACGCCATGGTAATGAATGGTAAATTCCTCTTTTGAACAAAATGATTTTGCTTGAAATTCCTGTTCGGTACGAATTTTGTTGTTCTCTTTTGGTTTATTTCCTTTGTAAATAAAAAAATTCATTCACCTGTGTAAACTTGTTGTTATATGCGTATGTATGTAGTTATATGTGTATACCGGATCTTTCATCTTCATCAACCGAGCCGAGCGGCTCTGCGAATTTCCCTTGGAGTCACCGGTCAATACCCGACCCTCAGGTCTTCCCCATTTCTTCACGTTCTCTACCCTGGGATCGCACCCAAATTTCCTTTAGGAATCCTATTATCGGGCTTCGGGGTTTCATATTCCCTAAAGTCGAGAATTCATGTTCCCTCAAATTCTCGATACGACATTTTATGTGCTAGCCCTTCGGGCTAGACACCCATCTCATATGACCGGCGCCCCACGTGACCCTAGCCCTATATTTCATCGGGGTTTCTGGGTTTTCATTGTTGACCCTCACAAGTCCTTAGGACTCGTGATTCTCCGATCCCCGATATTTTCCTAGCACTTTATCCCTCCAAGCTAAGTCTGTGGTCCACGCCACCTTTCCTTGTGACCGCGGTCTTATCCTTATCGGGATTCGGGGTTTCGCGATTCTTACTGTCATGAACCGCTCGTCCACGAAAATCTCGATTTCCCGATGCGCGATGGCCCGGTGGACGACCTCCCATTGGGACCTTTCCTGATAGCTCCGATCATTGCCACGTGTCCTCGGAATGAATGGCTCAGAACTTCCGTCGAGATATCGCGGATCGCGATTCCAACCTACGAGCGTTCTGTGGTTTCGAAAACCCCGATACGCCGATCCCCGACCTTGCCTAGATTGCTGACACCTATCCATGAAATGAACAGTTCAGATCTTGTCAGGAAATCGCATTTCACGATTCCGTGTGACATGACTTTTGTGTGCCCGAATACTCCGATTCCCCGATTCCTGACTCTCTCCTGGGTTCTGACACGCGTCCGAAATGATGGACGGTCCTTATCACCTCTCACTGTTTTGGGGTTTCAGACTTCGCGGTTTCGAAATGAAAAGGTTTTGTGTCCATGAAATCCCCGATACGCTGATTCCCGATTTTTCGATGGGTTCTTGATGGTTGCCACCTGTCCCACAGATGGATGGCTCTGATTGTATCGGGATTTTCCCATGGATTTCCTGACTCTTCTCGATGATGGACACCTTCCCTTTACTCTGACTCTAGGGGTCCCACATTGCTTACGTCACCTTCGCAATATCGTCAATCGCGATTCCCGGCGACGTAGTTTCCTGATCTTCGAAAACCCTGATTTCCCGATCCCCGACTTTACAGGATCTCCTGACACGCGTCCTGCACAATGGACGGTCCAGATTGACTCTCGGGCTTTCGGGACCTTCGAGGTCCCAGTTCTCATGACCTCAAGAACTCTGATTTCCCGATGGCCAATATCTCGACTCTCATGCGATCTCTGCCACGTGTCCTCCCAAATGGACGGTCCAGATCGCTTCTCGCGGTTCGAGATTTCGATACCAATGTGCCTATGCCTACGGGATTCCCGATCCCTGACTTTATCTGGATCTGTGACACGTGTCCCTCAAATGGAATGGCTCCGATTGTATCGGGAAATTGTGGATCACGATTTCATTACGCAAGAGTTTCATGACTCCGGAAACCCCGATATGTCGATCTCCGACTCTGCAGGATCTACTGACACACGTCCTACCGAGATCAATGGCTAGGATCCGTTCTCGGGATTTTGCAAAACCTCGATGACTCATATTTCTCAATGAATCCTCCTATGCATGCTAGGGCTTAAACCTCGTGCAACTTGTCTAAATCTAACGACTAACGAGATTTCTAGGTGAGATCCTATGGCTCACATCCATTCTTCCGCGTAAAAGCCCATTCCTAGGTCTTGCAATTATCTACTTGCATTTTATTTAGTGTAGTTCGTGTAGTTATTAAATTTTTCCACTCTTCAAGCCTTCAATAGAAGTTTTTCCTCAACATTTTCGTCGATTTCAGGTGTCTATTCTACCCTAAACTTCGTCGACGAGTAATCCTCAAAATAAAACTAAGTTATCATCTTCGTTTCTCGTGCTAAATAGCTTTATTCCTGCCGTTTTAAGGATAGTCATTTTGTGGAAGGTGATCCCTCCCATTGTCCGATTTGCTGCCACTATTTTAAAGAGATTCCTTCGAATGTTCAGACTACAGCTGTAGTGACCATATATGATCTAGTTACAGGGTTCTACCTAAAACTTTTGCTTCCGATATATGAGTTTATTTTCCTGGGTTTCACGTAGGAGTATTATCCTAAGTGCATTTCCGTTATTGTTTCTGTCATAACAAATCAAACTAAACATGTTTTTCTTATAGTTGAAACGTGGTTGGAGTTAACACTCCGGGTTTCGGCCCCTAGGCTCCAGATTTCGAACTAAGACGCTCTGATACCATATGTAATGCCCATATATTTCTAAACATCATTAAGTTTCATACACATTTAATGAAAGTAAACTAAAACAATAACTTTCAAGCATAATATTGATTTGAATAACAGATACCTCAATAACTTAGATTTATCAACAAATGCTAAATTCATGGCAGAAAGAAATAATTACATAACTTGACAAAATACCTAGTTCTGATGCTAATTCCTGTTGCCCTTGTTTCCTTGCTTCCTTGCTACACAGTCCAGTCCTGTCATAGACACAGAAATTAACCGCCCAAAACTATTGTCCACCCTGCCAACTAGGAAAACGACCTAGCTCCAGGATATCTACGGATATCCTGCCCCCCATGCCCAAAACCTCTAGCAACTCGGTGCCTCCCTGATCAGTATGTCACAACCAGTAATCTCGTGCCTCAATCTGAGCACACTGGACACAACAAAGCTCTTGCTTTCTGCAGATAGAAAAATAACAGTTCGCATCATCCATTCCCTCCTCCTGCCGAATGCTGCACACATCCCCCTCTTTCCCCCCTTTATTCCTCCCAACCAACTCATGCACTTACTCCACAACCACCCTCTGTCCCCCGTTCTTCATCATGAATTATTGTTTTATCTCCTCAGGATTCATGGATTTCCTTCTCTACATACGCCAACCTTTTATATCATTTTCATTGATGTTTTTAAATTATATTTCTCAAGTCATTAAATGTGGTCTGTAGTTAGAGTATTACTTAGTTAATCACAATCATTTCTTTTAATTAATTTTGCTTTATAATCTTTAAGCATGTATCCAATTAGGTTCGTTACATTTAGCATCAACCTAAGCCCTTTGAATTAATTGGTAAAGGTATGGGAATGACAAAGTTGGGTCACAAATGTCCCCTTCTCTGTCAATTAGGTGGTCATCAATGAGACTGGGATTTTTGGGCCCCTAACTTTGACTAGGGTTTGATGGGATCAAAATGGAAATGAAATGCAGGAGAAAAAAATCCTTAAAAAAAAAGAGGAGGGTCAGTATGCACATAAATACCTATTTTTTGTTATACTGGGTATGTGTAAAGGCATCCAATTAGGATTATATGATGATGGTTACTTTAGCCAATAAAATATCCTTAACAATGACACATAAGTTACCCCTTTTGTCCCACCAAGAGAATTTTATCCCTTTTTAATTGAATTGAATGTGAGGGATCTACGTCACATCATAGGCAAGCCAAATATCCCAATTTATTCATGATTTATTATAGGCATCCTTTTGGAATGTGGGCCCCACTTCTACTTGTCATAATTTGGTACATCCACATGGATGTACATATTTCATATGAGCACTGACAGGACTGGAGAAATATGTGACACATATGCACCAGGTGTTGAAACACACATGGAAATTGTAAATGTGTAACACTTGTGTTGGATGGGGAGATAAATGTACCTAATTTTTCGAAGATGGTATCGCATTGGAGCTTTGTTCGTTTCCCAAAATTTTTTAACAATGTGGTCTCAATAAAAACACAACACACATCCATAAATGTTTACCACTTTATGTCATGAGAAGAATAATAATGCTCACTCTAATTAATGACATGAAATTAATTTTTAACCATTGATCTAATATTCAATTCATTGTTTTGAAACTTATGACCCATTCCCATGGTCTCCAAACCCTAGTCACTTGATTGGAATTAGGTTCCTACATTGTTCATTTATCGTTGAAATATTATCCCTCGACTCTTATGTTAGGCACTTGGTCACCTTATATTTAAGCTATTGATTCCCTTTAAGACCTTAGGGCTTTCCTTTCACACCATAAAATCTGTAATTAGCCCCCTTCTTGTTAAATTTAAGATTTCAGTTGTTCAAAACCATGAAATTTAATTAGGGGCATACTTAGACAAAGCATGCAAATGTTTTATTTTCCATAGTTATTGAAAAATAATGGTAGTGCACTAACATTGTATCTAGCGAGGATAGTGCATCCATATGATGTGTTGAGAACTGTAGATTCAATGCCTTATCCATTGGGTTATGGAGTGATTTTCAACACATGTAGTACATTTTTCATCTATAATATGTGATTCAAGAGAATGATCAACAACTTAACATATTAGAATCCTACCATCTTAAACTAGAATTAAAAATTATAATTAAATTGGAATTAAAAGATGCATCAAAAGGGAAAACTACACTACTAATGTACATAGTAGGAAAAATCCCCAGAATTTAATACTATAGAAAATGTTTGAGAAATATCCCATTTACAGTATCTCCCAATACTTCACCATCGAACTGAGAAAGATCATAAGTGTTGTTATATTGAGTTGAGGATATTTGGAAGGGTCTAATCTAGATATTGTCAAACTTCCCATATTTACCTTTGGATTTTCTTCTGACATCCCATTTTAGAACTAAATCTCTAGTAACAAAACCGCTTGCTTTAGCTCTCTTATCAAAAAAATTCTTCATCATTTCCTAGTGTTCATGTGATTTATCTTGTATAGACTATCTTATTTTTGTACTTCTATCAACTGATTTATCCTCCTTTTCATATCATTTGGCTCATCCTCTACCACTTGCAATAGATTCATCACTAGAAGTCCAAATTGAATAGGAAAAACCACATTTGTCCCATAAACTACATGAAAAGGAGAAGTATCAATTGATCTATTTCTATTGATCCTATCTACCCATAAGGAATATTTTAGATGAGAATCCCAAGATTTCTTATTTTGTGATAGCATTTAATTTATGATCCTAAGTAATATTTTATTTGAGGATTCAACTAAGTCATTCCCTTTGGATAATAAGATTTTGATTGTCCCATTTCTATGTTATAATATTGACAGAATTCTACCATATTTTCATATTTAAATGATTGTGCAATATCTATAATAATATTCTTAAGGAAACCAAATATGGAAAGAATATTTTCTTCAAGAAACTTAATAATGACTGAATCAGTGGTGGTCATTGTAGGAATAACTTCTACCCACTTTGTAAAATAATTTGTGGCTATTAATATCCATTTATGTTGACAATTTGAATTAGGTTTTATCTCACCAATGAAATCTAACCCCTATTGCTAAAAAGGTGCTTCCACTTTGACGAGCCTGAGTGGCAAAGAATACAACATTTTTTTTTCCTACAAATATTTGGCATTCCAAGCATGCCTTGACAAGTGAGTTAGCATAAAAAAACAAAGTGAGGCAATAATAAATATTCCTTGTTATTTTATAAGTTGCATCCCTATAGGAATGATGGCCACCACACACCCCTTTGTGAAATTCAACAATTAGGTCCTGTGTTTTCTCTTTAGTAAAGCAATTTAAAAAATCCCTCCAGGGTCTTTCCAAACAAATTGTTCATCAATGATGCAATATTTGACTAATTTGAACTTTATGTATCTGGCCTTAGCTTTATCCCAATCTAGTGGACACTATAAGTTTTTTAAATAAAAAATTATATCTTTATACCACACAGATTTTGAAAATTTTGGATCTACTTTGTTAGAGGGTTCAGGTGGTTCATCAATTTCTGGTTCTTCTACTATTAAATCTTGAGATATCATATTTACCCACAGAACCCTACAATTATATTATGTTAGTATCTTGGCTAACCCTTGTCCCTTTACCAACTTTGTAGGTTTAATTTCCACATCATATTCTTGGATCTTTTCTATCCATTTCCCTATTTGTCTTTCACTATTTGGTTGAACAAGGGTATCTTTCACATCACTAGTAGGTACATATGCAAGGACCTTAGATTGTAGGAAATAGTCCCTAAAATATTTCAAGGCCTTAACCAATGCATATGCTTGCTTTTCCATAATGGTGTATGTCGTACCAAATTTACAGCAAGGGTGAGCATATCAACATATCAAGTGGTTGTTCTATATCATAGACAAAAGTGGGTAAAAGAAAATAAAACTTACTTTAGTCGATGGAAACATGTTATTTCATATCTATATCTACAATGAAAGAAAAAAAAAAAAAAAAGTCTTACTCTTCCCAACTGCAAAATATAGTAGAAATATCCAAAGAATGTGATCAATCTATATACCCAGTGTAAATAATGATATAAATAACACATGTGGATAAAATTGTGAAGACAAAATTCCTCCTAGTGACCTCTCCCTGGGAGGGTTATTCTTTCTTTACCAGATGTATGGTAGCACTGGATAGATTCTCCTCTTGGTTGAAAGTAACAATGGTGAGATGAAGCTAAAAGATGAGTGTAAATTTCTATAGAATCTCAGTACTCTCAAGGAAAATCGTTATGGAAAATGCTATGTATCTCTTTATTTGATATGGAAAATAGTGGTTATCCTTGATATGGTCAAAATAATAAAATATTGTATTTGACCAAAACTATTTTAACCACTAATTTAAATTTTACCTTTAATTTGAATAAAATAAAGAGGGGGAATGCATAAATGTGGATTATGGGTTAATTAAGTGAAACAAAATAGGAAAAATAGGTTTTCCTAAGTTATGCAAGGGAATAATAGTGGAAAAGTGGGAAATAATTTAGGAAAAAGGGGTTTTCCTAATATATATAAGGAATAATGGTGTGAGAGTATGCATGGCGAGAGATACATAGGCTGTGATTATGTAAATCGGTAAGGGTTAGCATTTTTGGCTAGGTGTGTGAATAAATGATGATAACAAATTCCCCTTAATGTGTGAGGTTAGGAGAAAATCGCATGACCGACATACATTATATTTTTCTCTCACTGGAATTAGTGTCATCCTAAGAGGAGAAGTACTACCATGGGAAAAGAAAAGAAGGCCCAACTAGTGAAGATTTCACAAAAAGCCATTTGTCAACAAAGGGTCACCAAGTGGGGAGAAATATGATCTCAATTGTATGAGGTAGGCATACCCATACTCGTCGAGAATACTCATGAAATCAATATTGAGACTACAAAGGAGTTTCAAATACAACATGAAGCTAGAAACTATAGCCAGACTACATCAACATGATAATATCACTATCATATACAATATTTGGAAGGAAAAATATGAAATACATCCCAACTTTGGCTGGACTAAGTACATAAGAACATATGTCCCCTCATGCTGAAGGAAAGGGTGTGGAAACAACTAGATAATCATTGTTGAATAGGAATGAGGCTCCAAAAATATGTCATGAATATGTTGAAGGAAAATTCATCATGGGGATCTGAGAAAGATGGTACATATCCAAGAAAATATAAGGAAGTACATCTAAGGATGAATCATATATGCATGTACAAATATCAATAATATGAGGACATGAGATACGACCAAGTATGAGAGAAATGAGGACTCTCCCATCATGGTCCAAGGTCACCCATTAGATGGGTGATAGGTACTAAGGTATAATAGAACATCCCCTATAATATATGTGTTGATGTCTATAGAGAAAATTCCACTGGGGCCTAATGATGAAGGATTATATGTAGGTTGAGTATCCAAAGAAAAAACTATGAAGTTATAAATATGAAAGAAAATAAAAAAAATTGGCACATATGGGGGGAATACATACAAGGAAACCACCTCTTGAGTTTTGTTACATCTCACACATGTCTGGTATGATGGCATCAAAAAATGAATCATTGAACTATCAATTATATGAGTCTCAAATGTGTGAAAATGAGCTAAATTCGAGCACATAAAAGAGAACCAAGGCACCAAGGATAAGGATGGATCCAAGGTAACAATACTCTAGGCCAACCTTCTATAATAAAAGTGTCAAATTTGATAGAGGGGAACCCACTAGAACCAAGGAGAAATAAGTACCAAGGGACTAACATGAGGTGACAAGCATGTTGTGACTGATGGGAACTAAAACTCGGGGATGGATTAAAGGAAAAGAGAGGTGGACTCAAGGATTCCCTTGTTTAGAGAATAAAGGTATAATTTTGTAGCAATTGAAGACATCCATAAGAATGTTGGGTGACTGGGCATATTGTTGGTCAAATGTATCAATGGGACAATTGCAGATGGGTATCTAGGGAACATATTATGGGTATAATGAATGGAGGGGTGACTCATCACATATTCTCTCAACATGTGAAACATATGGATAATTCCATGAGAAAACAAGTGTGTGAGAAATACAAAGTTACTCACCAATGTGTTAAAAAAAAACACAATTTCCAAGTGGAATCCTAATGGAGGGAGCCACTAAGAAGAGAGGGATTATTATAGTGAGAAGCCAATGGGGATGGTCAGAAAGGGGGAAAACATCCTATAAATACTAATGGGGATAACTAAGAGGAGTGAACCCAAGTGGCAAGTCGTCCTAGCCATGCCAATGGAGTTGTCTAGGAGGAAATAACACAAGGGGGGGATTCTTCCTTGTAATGCCAATGGGGTTGGCTAGGAAGAAATGACATGAGAAAAAATCTTCTCAGTAATACCAATGGGGAAAGACGAAAATAAATGATTGACATAAAGGACAACATCCTAGTGATTCCAATGGGGATGACTAGGAGGAGGACCCTTAACTCTATCTAACAATACCAATAAGGTTAGTGAAACATAGAAGATGACATTAAGAAAATCTCATCAACTTATGCCAATGGGGCTTGATTAGGAGGGGAGAGTCAAAATACTAGTCCACACCTGTAAATTCCAGAGAGGAGGGAAAATATTGGACCAGAAATAACTCTCCAAATAATGTCTATGAGACTAGTTTGGAGGATTACCATGAAGACTATTCCCCCTAAACATTCCAATGGGAATGATCAGGGAGATTTCATCAATGACTATCATTCCTAAGAATGTTGGTGGGGTTGGCCAAAATGACCCAAATTTACCCCTCTTAATGTTGGTCAAGAGGGAAACAAAACCAAGGGGTCCTCATGAGAATGTCGATGGGGCTAGTCATGAGATAGTTGGTCATGAGATAACCCAACAAATGGTACCTTATTGTGAATGTCTATGGGTTTTGACAGTAAATAACCACGTAACCAAAAGAAGGACACAAATATCCACTAAGAATGCCAATGAAGATGTTTAGTGGAGGAAAATAAAAGACTATTCATCCTCATAATTCTAATGATACTGGTGAGAAGGTGACTATGATACAAATTCACCTCTCCAAATAATTCCAATAGGGGTGGTTGGGAGAGGAGAAGGGTGATATTTTTCTAGGTAATTCCAATGGGGATGGTATAGAAAGGATCTATCGGTGACAAAAAACCTCCTAGTATTGCCAATGGGGATGACTAGGAGTGGAGAATGATGCCCCCAACTAAGTGATGCAATGGGAGGAACTGGGCATTCCCCCAGCTAGAAGAAACAATTCAACCAAGGGAAACATACCTCCTTATGAGGGAAAAATGGCTCCCATATGAAGTATGGATTTTGTTTTTAAAGTACCCTTTTGAAGAGCATGAGAGATTATTCCAATGCCATAAATTGTTTATCAATCAAATTCTATATGAGTATGCAATAACAAGAAGAAAAATGGAATTTTTTTTCCATTAAATGGGTTTCCTTCCAATTTTATGGTTCATTCTTAGTAGTGGTGGAGGATAAACATGGAGAGGAGGAGAAGAACCTAAATCTTGTTGAGCTTGTTGTGGGAGATCTGACTGACAAAAATAGGTGTTGCAAGGTTCATATAGGTGGTCTATCCTTACTCTTCAATAATATCATAGTACGTTTCTAGATTGGGGGTTATTTTTGTTGATTTAGGATCTTACTAAAATTTTGAGGGCCATTTGTTTAGGATAAAAAGTGCATTGACCAATGTAGGAAAGGGCATGTCTTATGTGTTGGTCAACACACTAAATGAGGGAAAAGGTGTGTTGGTCAAAATCTCTCATCTTCCTCTACAAAAGTTCAAGGTCCGGAACATCCTAGAAACTATGTTATGGAGAAAGTGCCAAGCTGACCTATTTAAAATTGATTTCAGGAGCATTCATGAACCCTAACTTCAACAAGGCATATCTCTGAAAGTATAGAAAACTATAATCTAAACTTTGTACCATTCAATATTTGATAATCAATCTTTCACACACACACACACTTTCTCTCAATGCTTTCTCTTTTTATACTTTTTCATAACCCTTCATGAAGAAGCATGTCCCTTAATTAAAGAATTAATTCCAAATACCATGAGAAAATACCCCAAACCATGGGAAAATGATCCAAACCCATGGGCTTGAAACCACCATTTCACTTTTTACTTTTTCTCATTAACCCCTTTCTTAAAATAATTTTAGACATATATATATATATATATATATATATATATCAATCTTGGAAATGTTATGTGTATTTTAATGACATAATATGACATCAATGAAATCATTAATCCATTGACATCAATGAAAATAATTCCAACATGTTGTGGGGAAGAAAAGTTGTTACAAGTGTGGGGAACATACCTATGCTCAATGCAAGAAATATGTGTAGGATATGGAAACTCGGGGGAATGTTTCCTCAAGGATTGCAGGTGTCAAGTCGCAAATTCAAATAATACAAGGCTGGAAACTTATAGAATTTTTAAGAAATAGGCTAAATGAGATCAAGTTGAAGGCGACATTAGACTCAAAAGCACAAGAGAGAAAGATGCAATGCAATTCCAACTTATCAAAATAAATTGGGATCCCTATGAGGTATTAGCTAAAATAAGAATGAGAATAATTTATGAATCTTTGACAAAAAGTCATGGTGGGACTAAATAGGGATCCCAAGCCTATAGAAAAATTATAGCATGGGTGCCAAAATGGATAGAAAGGTACTAACTAGGGAATCCATGAAGAGGAAGGGTCTACCACAAACAAGATAACACTTTTTATCAGTTGGGAAAGGTTTCTATCTCAAGTAAGTGGGATCGACTCTAAGGAAAATACGAAAATGATACTAATAACGCAAAGTGTAGGAAGAAAATGAGCTACTTAATATGCCACTAACCGAGAACATTAATTTTCAAAGATTCAAATGATGGACTAAAAAGGTTGAAAAAATTCATAAAAATACCTTGGTATGCCATATTTCCTGAAAAACTACACAATTAGACATATTCTACACTTAAAAGTCAGTCCATTAGGTGTAATTTCAAACAATTGATTAAATCATGAAAAATTGAATTTTTTCCATACCATTTGTCATTTTTACCCAAATAATGCATTTTAGTGGAAAATACCTCCAAAATTCTACAGATTATTATGAATGTTATGCTCAACGGAATCACACACACTCTAGACCAGTTAAGTGGCCTCTCCTTCCTCTTCATTTTCTTCCATTTCATTTCCTATTTTCATCAAAAAGGTATTTGGTTTGGAAAATGTTTCAAAGGAACTAGCATATACGCACTCTAGTTTGTCGCGAGGCGTGTAAAAGGTTCCCTTTACATGCCTATCATCAAGACAGGTTACATATATACACATGTGTCACCTATCTAGCTCATGTACAAGCCCATCCAATGGAAAAAAATGAGTTTTAATCCTTCTCTTTGATAAATTCTTGTAGGATGGTTATAGAAGGGAAAGAGAGCACAAGGAAATTGACAATCAGGTTGTGGAAGACCAGAAGGAAATATAATCCCTTTGAAATTATGGCTTAAAAAAGTTCTTTAAAATAATGAATATGAGGGCCCAATATAAACTGTTATAGGTCCTAATAGTTTATTGGGACCTCGACGATGATGTTTTTATGTTGAATGGGAAACATATAAAGCTAGAGGTTGAAGACATATACTTCATAAATAGACTATCCCTGTGATGAGATGTAGTGAACCTCAAGACTCAAGGAGGTGGGATAATTACCATCAAAGAATACATAGCCACCTACTATGCCCCAGGTACTAAAAAAGTGGGAGGTCAAGTCCTGATACAGAGAAAAGAGGGTCTAAGACTAAAAATTATCTTATGCACAATCACAAGAATTGTAGGATCAATGTCTCTTCACCAAGCATCATGTCCACAATTTTTTTATGGAGTAGAGTGCTTGAGACCAACAATGTCCGACTAGAGCTCTTCACTACTGATATGTATGAAGACTTAGATTACAGAATGCAAGATGGGAAGGATGAATAACTTCAAGTATGGTAGAAATCTATGCACTTTATTTTTAGAGAGAGTGCCAAATATCAGTCCAAAATTATTTTTCCATCCAAATGGGGTCAAAGAACCTTGTATTTCTTGTTGGATATAGGTGATGCAACAAAGACGAGGTGATCAATGGGACCATACAATGCTGAATTATTTCATTGGTGGTCGTGACAAGTGATAACTATCAATGACTATCCATATGAAGGGATAAAGTACACGAAGGACCTAGACATGCCACTACTTTCTGATGTCACACTAGGAGAGATAGTTAACAACTTTTTTATTTTTCAAATTATATAATATTTATGTATTTTAGTTAAAAAACAAATCAAGAGGGAAAAAAAAATAATAATATGTTTTTGGTGTGGATCATGACTATAACAAAACTTTTGAATGTGTTGATATTGGACTAGTATGACTGGTGTGATACCCTTGGCTCAAGCGTAGAATATGAGGTGAATACCATCCTAGAGAGGATGCAGATAGAGTACTATAGAATGTTCAATGGAACCTAGATATATTTACCCACTATATCCCAATGGTAAAAATAGAGGATCTTCTAGGGAAAATGTAGCGGCAAGTCATCAGTGTACCATGACCCTAGGTTTGACTATTACGGTGTTTGGCCAACACTATTATATGTTACCAATAGGCATAGGTGGGGAAAGGCCCCTCAACATAGTTTTTATGTACTATATTGTACCAACCTTATAGATGTACATTCGGGGCTAGAGGCCTAATTTTGTAAATTCAATCCAAAATTTTGTACTTGATGGATATTAAAATAGTATATATTCAAAATGTTTACTTGATTGTTTACTTATATGAATGTTATATGTGCAATGTGATTCTTTATATACATTCATGCTTCTGAACTTAAGAATGAAACAAATTCCAATCTAACACATAGTTAGAAAATGCATCAATAATGAGATTATGACTCCTAGGAACATGCATGTATGTAATCAAATCAAAGGAATGATCCAAAATAAGTACCCATAGGAATCGTCAAAGAATATTTGAGTCATAGATCCAGTACTCTCCATTCAACTGAGACATAACCAGTTTCAAATCCATGTGAACTTCAAGGGATTAAATACCATGCAAAATGGTGTCTCTAAAAATTTCATTCATGACACTATTCTTGGCCACATTATTCATCATTGTCCCAAGAAAAAATCCTCCTGAAGTCACCAATTGGCCCATGGGTGAATAAATCACCCAAGTGGTGGAATAAATATTTTGAGTGTGATGACTATCGCCATCCACAAATCCTAGAAAGGCCATCGATTCTAGAGACATCTACCATCCAAGCATAAGAACAATAAGAAAAAACCAAAGAATGAAAGAAAATAAGCTAAGTCTAATAATACCAATATGCAACAATTACAAAAGAGAAAACACATGAGCATCATTGTTCAAGCATAGGACCTCTTGAGATAGAACCCATTGTCAAGTTCAGGCCAAGGGTTCCTTTGGTAGTCAATCCAAAAATTATCCAACTCATAAAGAAAGAAAACTATTTGATACATGTATTCTCATGGTATATAACCTGTAGTCATCACTTCAAAGAGGGTATCATATGAAGGAAAACATGCATCCATGAAAACATTCGAGTCAGAATGATGGACATCCTATATGGGTAAAAGAAAATGGACATAATTCATATAATGATAGAGATTTCAATCAGAATGGCCATAGTTTCCTAACTAATTTTTTTTTATTAATGAGGTATAAAAACTAACAAACAGTGAGATCATACTGAAGAAGAAAATAATAGTCCCTCGAGCCAATAGGGGAAAGCAAAGGCTTCCATGCATCCATTGGATAAATCATTTTATCAATTGTCGAAACCTCATCTCAATAAGGTGACCATGATTGTAAATATTCCTTCTCAAAATCAATTGAAAACTGAGGATAATATTCCATGTTACCATTAACACACACATGTTTTGTTAAGGGGTTCATGGACCAATGTTCATATTCAAACCTAATCAATTGAAACTCTCCAATATCAATCCTATCAAGCTCTGGGAGGAATTATGACTATGGTACAATTCCTACCAAGGATGTTATATCCCAATCATTTCCTCTAGAATATCCTCGTAAGAAGGAAATATTGTATCTATACAATCAAGAGAGTTAGAAGAGTTCATATCCAAAATGGGTTTGGTATAGTAATCCAACTCTTCTATCTAAGAAAGAGTTGGATCAATGTCTCAAGTGGAACATTGAATTGATTGATAAGCTATCTCTACTACAAAAAATGACATAGTCATCCCAACATGCTCAATCCCCTTCACCAAATCTAAAGGACAAGGTAGAATCCATAGGTCCTCAAAATAATATGTATGAAACTAGCCCACATGGGATGTAGGAACTGACAAGATCGATTGATAAAAACACACCAGAATATAGTTAATGTAAGACATGGCCGTCAAGAAGTTAAATTTTTCCATCAACAAAGGAAACAACCAAGCACCCATACTCTCAGTGCTCGTCTAAGAATTATAGACTAATAGGACAATAGATCTTGTGGATGTAGCTGAATCATTACAAATAAAAAATATTTGATCGATAGTCATGATCTTCTCTTCATGAGGGAAAAAAAGTACCTAAAAACTGAGGATACCACGGTCATCATGGCATAGGTACAACTATTTCTTAACAAGAGGTTGTAGTCAAGTGGAGTGTCAACCACTTCCAATTCCACAATAACAATTGTTGGATAGTTGGTTTTCATTTATGTTAATCCTTGGAGTTTTCGCGATACCCAAATTTTTGGTTGAGATTGATTGATGTCAACAAGAGTGGTTGATCAGATGTGATAGGTGCATTTGATGAAGTCTACAAAAATACTCGAAGGTGTGATCGTGAGACCCGATTTTTTTTGAGGAATAATTACATGAATTATAGTGAAAATTAAGGTAACACACTCATATATATTGATAGTCCTCATTGTGTTGTTTCTGGTCATAGGTGGTACATCACATAGTTCCTTACGGTTGAGGATTTATGACCTTGTGAAGTTAGAAACCCCAAAGAATGGTCAAGAAGCCCCTAGTTGGTTACAAGTATTTAATGAAATGGTTAAGTGGTTGTAACAAGAAACCCCTAAAGTAAGGAAAGAGGTTACTTAGGAAAAGTAAAAATACACCTCAAGGAATATCTCATAAGTACATTCACACACACATTCTATTGAATATCTCTAAGTGAATAAGTGATATGGTTTATATCTTTATTGGAAAATCTAAGGTCAAATATAAGGTAGCAAGTATGAGGTTGTGAAGGAAGGTCGAAGGTGAAAGTCTCAGAGTTGTAGAAAATGTGAGTAACCCTAGTTTCTAAGGTATCTTCGGGTTACAATTCAGCAAGGCACTGATGTACGCGTGTTGTAGTGGAGTAAGGCGTGAATATTCATGGGAAGTAGAGGAGCAAGTCGTGGATCTATGAAAAGTCTTGTGAAAGGTTGAAAAGTGATGCTTATACCGGGTTGTTTATTTTTAGATTGGTTTACTCATTTTTTATATGACACAACATGGTGTCTACAGGATTAGAGGTATTCTTATGTGTTAGTTTTGAGGCTTATGATTATGTTGTTATGGTGCATCCTTGAGGCATGTCATGGTAGTGATTGTGCATGGTACACATTGGTGATGATATGATACATTATTAAAGGAACTTCTTACATACTTGGCATATGGTTGTTGTATAGTATATGAGTCATATGGCACATGTTTGATGGTATCTCTTGGTACATGGTTTATGGATGTTGGAACATGCTTGAGGAACATGGTTTCAAGCAAATCTTGGTTACATGTTGATGATTTAATGTCCATTGCTTTGGTATCTTGTTGAGGCATTGGTATATGTATGAGGCACATATTTGGTGCATGGTGAGAGGCATATTCTTGGTACATGTATGAGGTGCATGTCATGGTGATGATGGTACTTGGTTGAGGTACATCATCGATAGTAATTTATTGGTATATCTTATGGTATATGGTGTATGGAATGATTTCGTGATATGGTATATGGTTGAGATACATTGTTGGTACATGGTATGATACAAGTGTTGATGTACATTGTTGATGTACATGATTGATACATGATGTGGTACAATATTGGTACTTGGTATGGTGTTGATGGTTGAGGTACATGGTACAGGGGTTAGTGCATGGTTGATGCACTTGTTGTCATAGAGGTTGTGGTACTGTTGTGAGTGGGAAATACCTCTACAGACTAGAACTTAGGGTTTTATCATGCATGTAGAAAAGACCTAAAGATTCCTACTTTCTACGTCATCTCGAACCTAATCCCCATTATTCTTAAGAAAATACGTAGTTAAGAAGATCAAGTGAGCATACCTTATTTCGGGCATTTGATGTCGATCCTTTTTCATGCTTGATCGCTCTTTGACTACAACTCTCCTCCCAAGGCTGACCTGCATTCACACAAGACAAACAAAGAACTCCACATGCATTTGATATATAGATTAATGGGTTAGAGATTTAATCAACATGTATGCAATAAACCATGAAAACCTCATATGGTGGGATGGGAAAAGTACTTCTTTATTATTAACTTCAACAAATCAACTTACAATGGTGAAGTCGTCCACTGATCCATGAACCTGGTCCTGGGCTCCTCTTCAACTGTCCTCCAACTTCTTTGCTCTATATTTCTCTTTGCACGAGGAAGGCTAAAGGTTGTGACAAAGGGAATGTGCAATCGAGTATAGTTTCTTTACTATGTTTCTCCTCTTCCAAATAAGACCCATAACCCTTATTTTATAGGCTAGAAGAAGCTAGGTATTTGGTTGAACCCTCATCCATGCATGGCCGAAATTTTTAGTTAACTCACCCAATACTATGTGTTCCGTCAGCAACTTTCCTTTTTTTGTGCTTTTGTAGGTACATGCGGTCTGTCTTGGGTCAGATAGTGTGTACATGCATGTAGTAATGGAACAGGGTGTGTGGGCCTTTATAAAAGGGGATTTTAAGAAGAGTTGTTTAGCAGTGTTTTGGAAAAGAAGGAATCTGAGATGGCCTGATGCCAGGTAAGCATGTCTAGTGCAAATTAGGGTTATAACAGATGCCCCCTAATGTATGAGGTCAGAAGAGCATCTGATGGCTGAAATACATTAACAATCTTCACCGATGTGCCGAACAAGTGAGCCCAGGGACCAGAAATCGAGAGGTGTCGTCTGCAAAATAATAATTGTCTCACAGAGGCGGGCATACCCATGCTCAGGATAAAATAAAATCATGGCTACCAATCAAATACACTGTATATCCATGTCATATAACTATATAAAGTGTAGCTGCGAGAAATACACAACGGAGCTACATCTCGAAATCAAAAAGATATATGTGTAGAGTATCCATCTTCTAGAAGCCGATAAGGTATGATGGTTGGAGAAGAGGTCTTTATAGCTCAAGCAACAACTTCAAAATCTTCAAAACTTGGGTAGGAGTGTAATATGAGTGTACAACTACCCAGAGGTCTTTGACAGCTCGTCGGTCATGGACTAGAGAATCTTGATAATCTGACTGAAGGCTTCATTGATTTTGAACAAAGACTTGATTGGACGTTCAGGATGGTTGAACATGAGGGCAAGAGACAAACTATAGAGGGGTTGACTCAAGCTTGGTAAAAACTTCCCTTGGATGATAGCATGACAAATGATGAAACTCAGGTAGCATGGAATTAACATAGGTTTACGAGGTAGGAGGCAATGCAAACTCTCCATATGTTTGGAAGAATAACCAAACAGAGGAGGACACAACTCTATGTAGTGAGAAACAACTTCCTAAGGTCGTATTAAATCCTAGAGTTTGACAAACAAATGGACAGATGTGCTTTATCCAAGGGAGACTCATTATGCTGCTACTAAAGAAAATACTTTTCCCTTCTTCTTTTTGTGGTATATTTGATTTTTTTTATCTTTTTTTAATAATTTTGGAAAAAGAATAAAATAATGTTACGTTACAAAGGAGGATTGAGTGTCGCAAACATACTAGTTCCAAGCACATGGAACACAGGGATGCTCAAGGCAAAGGGACATATGCAAGAAAAGGACACTCGGGCAAAATCCTCCAGGGGCCACATGTGTCAAGACGTAGACGAAAAGTGTTGCAGGTCTTGCATATAAGGCATGCTTTAGATGGTTCAGTTGAGAGCAACATGGAGCCGGCATTAGGCCAAAGACGTAGGTATGCAAATGCGGTTAATAAGACACACAATGGTAATGTCCTTCGATGTAAGTTTAATGAGCCCAGAGAAGGTAAGCTCGATAGTTTTTCATATTTAGAGAGTCTGAAAAACGTAAAAGGAGACTCGATTGGGGTACCTTTTTTGAAAGTAGTCTAGTCGGTTTGAAAAAGGGGTAAACTAGCACCGAAAAGACGTCTATTCAAAACCATTTTAACAAGTGTGATAAAGACAAGATCACTCGGCCATTTTATCATTTTTAAGGAGTCTAAAAAAATCTTAACTATGGACTTCATCAAGAATGTTCTTCTGGACCATTTTAACGAGTGTGAAAGAATAAGGTCACTTGACGATCTTTTCAATTTTAGGGAGTTTGAAAAGAGCTTAACTATGGACTCTGTGGGGGTTCCTTTTTCGTAAATTTAGTCCCTCATGCCCGAAAAAGGGTTAAAATGATACCTGAGAGTACTCTTCTAGAGAACTGAAGTTCCTTAGAGTATACCTTTGTTCGTACAGTTGACCGTCCAGACCGAAAAAGGGGTAAACTACCACTGGACAAACATGACTTCAAATTTCGATTTAACGAGTGTGAAAGGCCACAAGATCGCTCAACAATATTTTAGAGGGTCTGAAAAGAGCTTAAAAGAAGACCCATTAGGCGCTATGAATCAAGTATGAAACTGGTTCAGGTAGAGCCTGTTGTTAGGCTCAGACCAAGAGTCTCTTCGATAGTCCACTTGGGAAGTATCCCTAAAGGGAAGAAAACACAAACCACACTGTAATTCCTCCTGCGGTATAGAAAGCGTAGTCATGGCTTCCAGGATAGCCTCATCTGAAGGAAATTCAAACTCCAAGAAATCACGCAAACGAGGGTCGATAGTCCCAAAGGGGGAAGTAAATTGACCATACTCCATATGACGATGGAGGTCCTGGCTAGGACTGGCAGAGTCTATCAGCGAAGAATCAGGATCATGATGGCTTGAGGATCTACTAACAACGAGATTAGACTCAGAAGGATACTCAAGTGCACTAGGACCAAGAGGGGGAAGCAAGGGCTCCCATGCCCCCATTGGATACACCAATGGATCAATTGTTGATTCCAAATATCGAGAAGGGAAACATGATTGCACAGGTTCCAGCTCAGAATCAATTGAACGCCAATGATAAGACACCACATAATTAACCCGTGGCGGGGTGGAGTCTACACGAACACTAAGAACATATAAAGGGGCAACCTGAACTAACGATGAATTAGGATGGTGATTATCATATGCCAGCTGGTCAATAGTGACAATGCTTCCATTGTGGGGGAAATTCATCACCCTGAAAAGTGTAGACACCACAACATTCATGGAATATACATAATCACACCCGAGAAGCATATTGAAATCTAACAGGCCTTGCACCACTATAACATCAACAACGACAGTCTTCCCACCTAAAGATATAGGTAATTGAGGAAGAACCCCCAAATATTCACTAGGACATCTATCAAAAGCCAACAACTCATGCAAAGAAGACACAAGCTCGAGAGATCCCAAGACTTTCCAAATCGAGGAGGATAAAATACTTGTCGAGGCTCCCTCATACACAATACATCGATAAACATTTGTTGAATTAACTTCAACCCTTATTTGAAAAGGTGTGGTAGAAGGAAGATGAGGCTCAACAAGGTCATTCCAATCAAAGGAAACCATCCTAGGGCTCGGAAGGGGTGTGCTCGAAACGAGCTAAATGCCCCCTTGTTCTGAAAGTATTGAGTTGGAAATGCTAAAAACATAGTTGGTAGACACGTCACTCCCCAAAAGAAGAGTGGGATCATCCGATGACTACATCAACATGACCACTTTTGCAACAAATGGTTGAATAGGCTGTGGGAATACATGGTCTAAAGGAACCTCACCCCGCAAAAGAGGAGTGGAATCAGTCAATGACTACATCAGCATGACCACTTTCTCAGCCAATGGCTGAATAGGCTGAGAGGAAACCTCAAAAGAATTAGAATCAGAAGAGCTTGTAGACAGGGACCACAATCTTTGTACATTTGGAATGCCAGGGCACAAATGAGTAAGGTGATCTCCCTTACAAAGTTTACAAGGGAACTTAGGCTTATGTCCTATCTGTCTAGGTTTCTCAATAGAATTAATGCCCCCAACATGACTAGAGGTGGTTGGTTGCACATCTCCAACATGACTTGTAGAGGTTAGTGATGGGTCGATAACATGACTTGTAGAAGCTACAGACCTATTACCAGTATGATTAGCAGTGACTGGACTTTTTCCCCCAGCATAACTTGCAGAGGGTGGGTGTGTGCCCCCAACATAACTTGCAGAGGCTGGATGCTGGTCTTCAACATGACTTGCAGAGGTTTTCGACCTATCTCCATCATGACTCACGTAGGTTGGTGATTTCTTCTTCCTATTCTTCCTATTTCTATTTCATTTAGACTTCTAGTTACTAGTAACTGTACTTTCACCAGAGGAAAGAGAGGGAGGAGGAGAAGACTTTGCTAATGAAGAAACATCAATAGGGTGCCCATGACTTAAGGTTCTTAACTGAGAAGCATCAAGAGCATTCGGGACCTTTGGAATGGTACCCAACCAAACCGATAGTCCCACATTCAACCTAGGAATGTACAAAGTGGCCATCAAAGGGACACCAACATTTCCGAAGAAGGGAAAAGAATAAGAATCCCCTTGAAAAGGGGTTCCTTGGTTGGTATGGTCAGGAAAATTATCCATGAATATCCTATGCACAGGTTCTCCCCTTGCAGGATCGTTCAAGTCCGTAAAAGTCTCACGCACTGACTCTGGCAAACCAGTGGTATCAAAACAACGCCTATAAAGAGGCGGCTCCACGTTTCTAAGAGGAAGACCAAAAAGTCCTCACGATTGATGCAGCGGGTAGTCTACCACCCTAGGTTAGAGACCCAAATCCACGACTGACTAACTCACTATGGAAAACTAGGGAGCATAGAGCACACACACTCAAATTTCCTAAAATAAAATCAAGCAAACGACTAACTAGTTGGAAGAACAGTTACAACAACCAACGCTAGAGAAACTTACTGGTGCAAGTGAAACTCGAAAACGGAAGCACCCTTTGGGTATACTCTGCAAAGCATGGCCTAGTTTCTATCCTAGGTACCACAGTATACCCTTGTTGGAGGATTGATTGTTGTCATTGATGTCAACCTTAGTCATGGGTTTTGGACTGCAAGATTGATAAAGGTATTTGGATATGAAGGAAAATGCACATGCATATACAACACCCATGAATGGATAGTATACATCATGCTATTTCCGGTGGTATGTGGCACATCACATGGATCCTCATGGTTGAGGAGAAATGAATTTTTGAAGATGACAAAGTGAATTGAAAAA
>ML778032.1:215354-248312 GCA_009831015.1 Picea engelmannii
CTATGGTATTGAGAAGACATATCAAGGTACCTCTGGTAAAAATTTCATCTCTTTATTCACTATAATTATGGAGATACACTCTGTGGAATATAGGGTTTGTGACCAGTCCTGAAACTAGTCAATAAACAGGTGTTCTGGGTAAACCAGTCATAACTTTTTCATACAGACTCCAAATACAGTGGGACCACTTCCATTGGAAATAGTACAGACTGTAGTTTCATTTGTGTGAGTTTTAGAATCAGATATTAAATATTGAGCGCGGGGAATGTTGTACAAGTTGGGTCTTCTGAACAGACTAGAATTGAATAAAGTCTACCATTCTTTCTATAACCTCTTTTTGGGGAGGATTCAAGGAGTGAAAATTAGAAGAGTTTCAGAGAATATAGTGAGTAACATTATCTACAGGAACAGAGTACTCCAAGAATTTAATAATTGCAAAAATTGAAGAAGTCTCAGAAAGCATTATCAGGTTCCATGTGATGATTGGTTGATGGTGATGATTTAATGTAAAGTTTTATTATCTCTCATATATTGTTGGGTGGAAGGAAGGGGCAAGGATAGAGAGTTCAAATATCTCTTTATATTGGAGGATTGTATCTTCCTCTTGGATTTTTATCCGTCCCTTTACATTTGGAAGCTGTAGCTACCTTTGGAAGTCATTACTTCCCTTGAACAAAAACTATTGATTATTTCTCATATATTGTGCATGGTGTATTGTGGTGTATTGGTGTAACTCTTATACTATTGTTCATTTCTCATTGGATATAATTGAATGGTTTAAGTATAAGTTGAAAAAGATTTTTAAATTGTACTAGATACTGATTCACCCCCCTCTTAGTATCAACAACCCTCGCAGTCACCTGTGTATGTCTCTAAAAACGATAGGCAACTAGGTTGCCAACGTGCGAACAGTCACCAGGCGGGTATAGTCGAAAGTCAGGTAGACCACAATGAGTATAGTTTGGAGCCGGAAACCTATTAACGATATCAAAGGCAAGTGGTATGGAAGACAACTGAGGACCTTGAATGGATTTAAGACCCATGAAGCTCCGTGGAAAATGCAATCGATGGAATCCCAAGACAAGCCCTCTATATGTGTTCTCCACTATGATTGGTCCAGCTTTGGAGGGGTTATCTCCACTACCTTTCTTCACGTGACCTCATGTTTATCCCTTGTGTTAGAGGGGGGTCCCAGATAACTTTCACGATACTGGACTTTGACACTCCCTATCACAAACTCTTATGTATGTTTTGTAGCCTTGAAGAGTTTCCTCTCCAACCTAAATCAAGGCTCTAGCCTAGACTAGTTGATGAACACTATAAAACATAAAGTTTAGTTGATTTTAATTAGCATTCTTTTTACTGGCTTGATTTACTCAAAAGGGTACGGTAGTGCAACTGATGGTGTTAAGACTCTTGTGGGAAAATGATGAAACTTACATGAACACTGGCAAAGAATCTCTTGAAGACTCAAAAACTTACTTTAACAGAAAAAGAAAACAATTGAAGGAAAATTTCATAGAACAAAACCAATCTGAGGTGAAACCTAAGCTACAAAACTACAAAAAACAGAGACTAGAATGAGTTCCAGAAAACCCCTGAGAAGGATTAATTCTGACAGGGGAGAGGATGACTACCTCCCTAAATTTTTTTTTTTGAAATCATACACATGACTGACACCTCCTCAGCTAGTCTGTACACATGGGATGTGAGAATGTAGGGCACGGGTGCACATGTGCAGACCTTACACAGGCCACGTGTACCTCTGTGGGTATTGGAAAAAAAATACAGTCAAGCAAAGAAATAGAGATAACTGGTATGGAAGACCAGAATCTCTGTTAGCTTAGACTTTTGCAGAAACTTTAAAAACAGGAAATGAAACCAGTTCTTAAAAATACCCAAAAAATATTCCTAGAAACCCTAGATAATCCCCAGTACGGTCGCCAATTCTATTGTGAGTGGGAAATCCCTCTACGGAATAGCACTTAGGGTTTTATCATGCATTCAGAAAAGACCTAAAGATTCCTACTTTCTACCATCATTCCAGACCTAATCCCCATTATTCTTAAGCAAATACGTAGTTAAGAAGATCAAGTGAGCATACCTTATTTCAGGTGTTTGATGTGGATCCTTCTTCATGCTTGATTTCTCTTTGACTACAACTCTCCTCCCAAGCCTAACCTGCATTCACACAAGACAAACAAAGAAATCCACATGCATTTGATATATAGATTAATGGGTTAGAGATTTAATCAACATGTATGCAATAAACCATGAAAACCTCATATGGTGGGATGGGAAAACTACTTCTTTATTATTAACTTCAACAAATCAACTTACAATGGTGAAGCCAGCCACTACTCCATGAACCTGGTCCTGGGCTCCTCTTCAACTATCCTCCAACTTCTTTTCTCTATATTTCTCTTTGCACAAGGAAGGCTAAAGGTTGGGACAAATGGAATGTGCAATCGGGTATAGTTTCTTTACTATGATTCTCCTCTTGCAAATGGGACCCCTAATGCTTTTTTTATAGGCTAGAAGAAGCTAGGTATTTGGTTGAACCCTTGGACATGCATGGTCGAAATTCTTAGTTAACTCACCCAAAGTTGTGTGTTCTATCAGAAACTTTCCTTTTTTTGTGCTTTTGTAGGTACACGCGGGTTGTCTTGGGTCAACTAGCATGTACACGCATGTTGTAATGGAGCAAGGCACATGGGCCTTTATAAAAGGGGTTTTTAAGAAGAGTTGTTCAGCAGTGTTTTGGCAAAGAAGGAATCTAAGATGGCATGATGCTAAGTAAGCATGTCTGGTGCAAATTAGGGTTATAACAGATACATGGTTGATTCTGATGATATGTTAGTGATCTTGGTACATTCTTGGTAGAGGCATCTGTTGGTAATGTTGAGCATCTAGTTGAGAGGTGTCCTTGGTGATTATTTATCTAGTATCATTGATGTTGAGTATCAACGACAGTGATAGGTTGGATATATTGAAAAGTTGATGTGATAGGATATAGGTTCATGTGATAGTGACAGTAGCAGTGATTGTGGTAGTGACAATTGGTATATATTTATATTTCAGGGTGGTAGGATGAGGTAAGGAAAGGGGCTCGTAGCCTCCTTCCAGCTGGTGTTGGAGAACACAACGATTTGGAGATTCCTTCAGGTTGGAGGCTGAGAATCAAGGGGTTGTAGCCTCCTTCTAGTTGGAGTCAAATAATTTAGGGAGTTGTAGCTTCCTTTAGGTTGGATCCTGTAAATACGAGGTGTTACACACAAAAATTTCACACTTAAGTGTCACACCTATTTTACACCTAAGTGTTGCAAGTGTCATAAAGTGTCATATGCACCTTAATAAGTTTCAAATGCACTTTGTCAAAGTTCCATATGAACCTTACTAAGTGTCACATGCACTTTACTAAGTGTCACAACACCTTTACACCATGAAATAACATTTTTCACAATCCCTAGTCAATGTGGAGGAGAAATATATCATATGAAGGTCAAAATAATATGTGTTATCACCAAAAAATCATCCTCAACATTACAAACAACAGTTGAATAAAGACATCAATTAAGGCAACAATTAGTACACCCACAACATCAAAATCCATCAAAAAGGCATAAAACTATATACTTGGTTCATAAATCAAAGTTCGTAAATTCACCAAAGGAAGCACACACACTATGCACAAAATGTGCGAGCTAACGCAGCCCTAAATGTGAACTGTATGCAGAATGTGCAAGATGTGTGATTGTCTATGAGAAATCCCACACACTTCTCATGAATGGTGCATTTATGAATCTTGTCAGCCTCTCAACCACTTCCAATCCAACTTCCAACACAATCTGACACTCATATCTGAGAGAAATCTAGCTTGGAGGCTAGTCAAGGGTTAGGAAGTGCTCTAAAAGGCCCCTTGTTCACATCATGAACCAGTTATATATTTCCATGAATGGACACTATAAATATATTCCATGGGTGTGATAATAAAATAAGAACTTCAAGGTATTGTTATGATGCAATAATTCTTCTTGGAGAATCCTTTTTTCTCTTTGAATCATTCAAGCACTATAGCAAGGACCATTCCACTCACCTCTTGAGAGGATTGGCATTCTATTTATTCACCGTTTTTACTTGCCATTGTATGAAGAGATGAGCTGTCTATTAGGGAACTCAAGAGTCCTCCCAAGGAGGAAGAGGGGATTCATAAGTATCTTCCTTTCTCTATGGTGATAGCCTATCAATACATTGATCTATTGGTAGCTATATGATTGTCATTTTTTGTTTTTCATTGTTCTAGTTCTTGCAATATTCTCTATCATTTATTTCTTTTTTATTTTATTTCCTTGTTTCATGTGTATTTGGTTATCTAATCAACTTACAAATCTTTGTCTTGTTTAGCTAACTTAACCAGGAAAGTAAATGTTGTTTTTTTTTCTCACCCATGTGACAAAACCAACACAACAGATTGGTGACCATACTGGGGATTGGATCAAATTTATCCCTATTTAAGTCTTGAGAGAACTTATTTCTAATTTTTTGGCTATGCAGGTACCAAAACTAGCCTAGTCTAGTCTTCCAAATTCATAATTCAGAGCTAAGGCAAGAGAATTTCATCTCGAAAAATTCTTTCCCTACGTGTGACAGGAAGTGCGCAGATTTTGAGGCACACAGACAAACATTTTGTGCACTATGTGCAATGTGAGAGTAAGATATTTCATAAACCCTCACATTATGCACATTCTATGCGCTTGGCACAACTGAGAGAACTACAGCCTATGCACAAGTTTAGTTTTTTGCAAATTGTAAGGGTTCTCTGAGTAGTTTGAGGGCCCCTTTCCTTCAAATTTTAATTTCCTGCACTTTTTAAAGCAATCGCACTTCACTTAGAATTCTTTCTTACAATAAAGGTTACCTAAAATAAGCACATAAAAAGAATCACAATTATTCTCTTTGATTTGTTTCCACATGGATGGCTCATTTGGCATTTAAAACTTTGAGTTAAGGTAATTGCTTGTTCAAACAAAATCAAATAATTTGGGACTAGAAATCAATTTTAACCCCCAAGTATTCTCTTCCCCCACACCCAAGTGTGATCTCAGGAATCAGAAAAGGTGGCTAAAAGGAAATTTCATCTCCCTTAAATCATTAGGATAGGGCAAAGCCCCCTTTGGGTACCTCTTAGTTTTGAAAATTATCTTAAATATTTGTAAGGGCCCATACATGCCCACATGTTTACAATCTTAGGATAGCTTCAAAAACTTTTCTAGTATAGACAACATTCTAGTGAGTTTAAAGGATCAAGTAAGGACCCATATGTCCACATTGCTAGTTCTCTAGGGCTTTAAATTTTTCACAAGGTTGTACCAAAGAACTTAGTAAGCTAGGTAAGAATATTTGTAAGGACCACAGGAATTCCACATGCTACAATCTTACACTTAACATATTAAAAATATTTTGCACAATTTTCACTTTCTTGCACACAAAGCCACTCATCACACACATAATTTCTATTAGAATAGTGGAGGTCGAAATAAGATTTATTTTTTAGTACCCACAAAGTACTTCAAAGGAACTCTGAAAGATCTGAATACTTCTTTAGAAATTGTCGACAACAATTAAATTCAAATGAGGTTGGTGGATGACCCCAATATCTCATCCCACACCATCTAAAATTTTTCTAAGAACACACTAAAGTTTCCTCCACAGAAGGTGCCTAAAAGAAATTTTTTAGTCTAGGTAGGATCTCGTAGGTAGGCATCCAAATAACCCCCCGTTATCAGGTTCTCACATTTTGAAACAATAGAAGTTGAGAATAGGGATCCTTCAAATCCTCCAAGTCAGGTGTTCCTACACCATAAGGCAGGGAGATACCCATGAAGGGTCAAAGTCCGAGGTCCGGTTGTTCTATGCATCCCTTATTGAATCACCCAACTCTCGTGAGGGCATCCATCTTATGACCCATTTTTTAGGCCGAAAATCTAAATTTCTCACTTTGACCGAGGTACTTAGTGGCCAAACATAAGATATCTGCACAGGTGGTAGTTGTGGACTGCAATCACACCTTGGTCAGATTTTGTGTGGCTATTGGGAAATATCACCATCTCTTTCAGGATATGCACCCTCTACCCCTCATTATAATTAACTACTTCAACCTTCACTAGTTCCTCTTCTAGTGGATTCAGACCCCACTGTCGAGTGCTATTGGAAGGCCTAGTGCTAAATTGAGAGGAAGGATGATAAGTATTTTACGACACAAAAATTTATTTTTGTTTTTCCCCCACGCAGACAAAATCCATCTATCCACATGATTGTTTATTTTATAGTTGATTTATGTATGATGTTCATTTGATGACATGAAATTATGAGTTATACTATTTTGTGAAGGTAAAAAATATAAAGAGAACTTGTTCATTTATTCCTCTCTTGTCACCATTTGCACACATTCACTTTTCTAGTCGGAACCATAGGGGAACCATAGAATCCCCATCATTCTAGACACTTGCATAATCTCCCTCCAATTATAGGAGGATTCCCTAATCTTTCCAACTTACGAGCTCAATCGTCTCACACCCTCGTGAGTGCTACTTTTTTGGGATAGTCTTTACTTGGTTCCACTTTTTTTGGATCAAATACCCAAGGACATCCATCTATTGCTTCTCCTTCACAAGGAGGCGAGGGTCAAAATTCTTCTCAAGGAAGAAGAAAAAACCCACCAAATCCTTCTCAAGGGACAATTTCACTACCTACACACACAATGCCTAGAACTAATCCTCTCCCAAATCCCCCTTTTCCATACTTGGCATCCCTCAACATTATTGATTTAACCAAACTCATGAATGACCCCATTTTACATGATGCCACTTAGCCCAATATGCCTACCAAATTTCCTTCAGACATTTTGAAATTTAAAGGAAAACCAGGGGAAGACCTTGCCAACCATGTTATGACCTTTCACTTATGGTGCTCTTCAAACATCATCATGGACGATTCCATCCACTTGAGTTTATTTCAACAAAACCTCATTGGTTCATCATCCAAATGGTATGTGGACGAAAAATCAGGGTCCCATGTGACCTTTGAATCATTGGCCAAGGCCTTTTTGTCCTTTTTCCAATTACCATTTCGTCATGACATTGGCTTAGAACTTCTCTCTAATTTGAAACAAACAACTTCTATCCATATCGTCAACCACATCCATGAATGGCATCGGTGAAATAGTTTATGTAAAGTAGAAACCACCAAAGAACAATGTATCGGTTGGTTTCTTAAATCGCTCATCCCTGTGAGTTCCAAGGATGTAGAATCCACTTTTATTCAATCATAAGAGGAAGCCATTAGTAAGGCCCAACAATTCAACCTCATATATTCTCAGTCAGGTTACTTATACATAGTATTGCATGATGCACCTAAAACCCTAACATTTGGCCAAGAAAAACCTGGGGTTTCCCATGCTGAGGATGGGTTGATTGGTTCTATGACACACCTCAACCCTTACAACCACCCATCACATAATTATGGTGCAAATAAGTATCCTCAACCATATGGAGGGATGTCTTATTAACCTCCTCCCACTCACCAACAATCATATCCTATTGTTCCCTCTCTATCATTAGGAGGACCCCCTCCGGTACCCATGATATATCTGGTCTCTCAATCAAGTAAGGGTCCATCCCCAACCCCCGCATATAACCCTAATAGTATTGGAAGTACTTGAACTTCCTATACGCCATATGGATCATCTCCACAAAAAAATCCATATTTTCCATTCCCTTGTCCCCCCCAACCAGTTGCTCCTTCACTAGGACAACCACATGTCGACATTAATTTTGTTCAACCCTCTCCCATTCAACAGGTTCATGATTTTGAACAGTTGAATATAGAAAATATGGCCCATCAGTCTAATAATGCTAAGAGGAAAGGAAAAAATCAAAACAATAACAACCCAGGACTAGGAGGAAATAGCCCCCAACAAAATCGTCCTATTGGGGGAAACTAGAATCAAGGCAAACAGAACCCCCAAGGGGGAAATAATAGAAATCAACCATGACAAGGGAAGAAAAACTATATCATAACTAAATTCCCCTGTGCCCTATGTGGTGAGTATGGAAATTATACTCACCACTACCCCCAAATTGTTGATTACAAATAGATGAAAGAATCCATGAACACACAACGCCCTCACACTCCACCTGCCCCTCAGCAGGCCCCACAACATTATTTGCAACCACCATGTCCAACCATTTTTCAAAACCCCATTCCACACTAAGGTGTGATGAATACCCAACAAGAGATAAACTCTACCCTGCTACAAATAGGGAAATATCAAAACCGAGGTCCTAGTCAACCCAGAAATCCAGCCGATCGTAGTATCCTCCATACCAGTAAAGAAAAGATTCTTCTACAAACATGCAGTTGTGCATACGACATGCCTCCGGCCTCTACCCCAACCACCTCAGAAACAACTCCAGCTACATCAAGACAACCATTGATGATTCCACACTCTAACACTGAACCAAACCCCCGTATACCCTGCATACCTTTACGACAAAACATACATAACCCTCATGCTAGGGAAACACAATCTTCTGCAGCCATGTCTATGTTGGAGGTCCTCCAAACCTATCCATCACAGTGAAAATCCTTGTTTTCCACCTTGGGGGTAGTCGACCCAATTGATACTTGACTAATTACCTTTGATTTAGATAGTGGATAACCACACATCCCCGCTCTAGTATCCTTTTAGATACCAGTTAAAATATGTATCATAGTTCATCGGTGCATCATCGATAAAGGTGTATCCAGATGCATCATGTCCAAAGTAGTATGGCATAAACTTGTCTCACCTAAGCTAGTTCCATCTTTCATGACCCTGAGAGCTTATGATGGTCGACCTCATCCCCTGAAGGGCTCTTCTAAAATTTCCTCGTAGAACTTGGGGGAAAAACCATCCTAATTGACATTGAAGTTATCTATGACCCACTTGATTACAATATCTTATTGGGATGTAGCTACATGTATGCTATGAAGGTGGTAGCTTCTTCTGTGTTTTGTACGATGATGTTCCCCCATAATGGAAAAATCTTCACCATCGACCAACTTACACATTACGAGCCTAATCATTCCGCTAAAATTGATAACATCCTCCCTCTTGTCTATGCTAGCTTGGATAATTTTCTAGTCATCGACATTGGCCCTGGAATATTCAAAGACCCATCCTTGTTAGGGACTTAGCATGGATCACCACCTCTCCTAAACTCATCTATTTCAACAAAAGTGTATGTAGTTTCCTCTAATGGAACAGATATCGGAGACAACACTCCTCTCATTCATTCCCCTCCCCACATCGAACTTCTACCATTCAGAGAACTACTACCTCAGGAATTCCCTGAGAACAACACCACACCACTTGTCCCAGATCCCCGCCCCCCCCACACCCTCCAAGGGAAAACACCAATTTGGGAGACAGTCCTCCAAGCCATCACCCAAATCCCTTTTTTCTACCCCCCACTTGGATTCCAATAATTCCAGGTATCTACTACCCTCACCCTTCCTAACATGGTTATCACCATCCCTGTATGGTATCTCCATCCACCCTCTATGGTTCCTACACCATCTCTCCCTTCTCATATAGAGGGATTACCAATGTAGATCCCAGTACAGGCTCCTACCGCACCATCCCCACCCCAAACTCATAGCAACACTACCACTATCAGGGAAAGACAGAGGAAGAATGAGCCCATATATCCACTCCCTCCCCGATCTCAACCTCCTTGCACACTATGCAAAAGAGAAGGACACCCCACAAAGAAATGTCCTACTCTCCTCAAGTTACGCAATCTTATCCAACTCCCTAAAGAAACCCCATTGCTATAAACTCCCCCAAGTACATCCACTGCTACTATAGATTCCTCAACCACATGCAAGAAAGGGTTACGAACCAATTTCGCTTGTGCTATATGCTAAAACTATGGTCATTACACTCATCATTTCCCAACTTTACCTCAATTCCACCAAACATTAGCCACGTTATGCCATGCCTCCCTACATGATCCCTCTTAGGAACTCCCTATTGATTCTCACATTATAGAAATTCATTATATTTTTTCATCAATCCCCGAGTGAATGAGATTTCCTTGTGATCTCTTTGACTCACTTGCTCATTTCATTTACCAATGTCCTTTGATTGTTGAATATCGAGGCCATCACTTAACCCCTATTCAACCTCATTCGATTACCCCACCAATCATGATGCAACATAATCCCCCCATCGACTCCCTAGATATTGTCATTATCACATCCCATGAACCTAAGTCACTCCCCATTCCTACATGGTTCACATTTCAACTTTCTGAGGAGATTCCCCCAAGTCCTCCCATTTCTCTGACAAGTCTCCCATATGATATATTTCTCCCCACCATAGTTTATCATCCATAGTGTCTTGACATTTGGTTTATGTCCAGCGAGCCATCACACTCCGTACACAATATCCCTTCTACGTCCTCATCCCCTGAGGTCAATGACACTTCTCCATTGACGATTCCCCCTACCATATTGTAGGATCCTCTATATTCTCGTAGGTTCCACTGCGATGAAGATATATTGTAGGACCTAACTACCGCTGACATCCCATGGAATGCACTCCATCATTGATCACTTTTCCTCTTACAATAGGTATTTCACCCTCCTGATCAAGCCTCCTTGTGTGCGATCGAAACCAAGGATTTTATTCCTCCGGGGCATATTGACTGGATCAAAAACCCTGTTCCTGCCCCCAATTATTTTGAAGAAGGGAACATGGTCAACATCTCCCCCACAGTCAAAATTGAAATTTCCATTAAACCTGGCATCATAGAAGAGATCACCATTGGCGTTGCATGCTCCCCGAAAGAAATCACTGCTTACAAATCTCTCTTTCAAGATCACTGGGATATTTTTTCATGGTCATACATGGAAATTCCTAGCCTCGATCCTTCTATAGTCAAACATCATATCAACACATGGCCAAATATCACCCCTATTTGTCAAAAGAAATGCCCCCTCCACCCATCCAAAGCTGCATCTATCAAAGATGAAATTGAAAAATTACGTGTTGTCATGTTCATTTACCCCATTGCATACACTTCTTGGGTCTCCAACCCAATCCCCATTAACAAAAAGTAGGGAACTATTTGTGTCTACATAGACTTTCACAACCTTAACCACACTTGTCCCAAAGCCAACTTCCCAACCCCTTTCATCCACTAAATAATCGATGGTTGTGTCGACCACGAGGCACTTTCTTTTTTGGATGGGTTCTCCGGCTACAATCAAATTCAAATCCACCGAACAGATCAATACAAAACTGCTTTTATAACCCCTTGGGGCACCTTTGCTTATCGTGTCATGCCTTTTGGGCTCAAAAATGCTGGTGCTACGTTCCAATGATCCATGACCTATGTTTTTCATGATCTTGCTAGCATTATTCTCTCTTATTTAAATGACCTCACTGCCTGATCTAAAAAGCAATCCCAACATTTAGACGAATTACGCATTGTTTTTCAACAATGTCACCAATATAATATCCGCTTGAACCCCCTCAAGTGTGTCTTTTGCGTCACTGTCATGCACCTCCTCGGGTTCATTGTCTCCCAATGTGACATCAGTGTGGACCCCCTCAAGGTCCAAGCTATAACAAAAATTACACCACCTAGGACTTTACGCCAACTGCAGAGCCTACTAGGCAAACCCAATTTTTTCCATCTCTTTGTACCAGACTACGCCACTCACACACATGGTTTTCTCTACTTATTGCACCATGATATCCCATTTTTATGGGAGGAACATGCTCAAACAACTTTTGATTATTTAAAATCCTCCCTATCCAATGCCCCTTTGATTAGTCCCCCAGACTATGATCGCAATTACATCCTCTACTTATCAGCCTTGATTGTTTCAATCATAAGAGTCCTCATTTAATTAGATGATGATGGGCGTGAACATGTGATTTACTACATTAGTAAAAACCTTTTAGGACCACCCTTCAAATATAATAATGATGAAAAGATCACGTTAGCAATTGTCCTCGCAGTCCAAAAAATGTGGCATTACATTCTACTTCGAACTACCAAGGTTGTAGTAGATTCCAACCCCATGCAGTACTTTCTCAATCGGTGGTAGATCAATGGAACATTTACTCGATGGATCATTATCTTTCAGGAATATGATCTACAGTTCTCTACTCCCATAATCAAGAAATATCTGGTCTTAGCCAAACTCATTACAACTTTTCCCTCAGACTCCAAAGATTCCCCCATCAATGAATATTTCCATGATGAACACCTCTTCTTCATCCCCGCAAATGATCCCTAGTAAGACGACCTCATCGTCTACCTTTGTACACAAAAGTTTGAGTCTCACCTCTCTAGATATGACCACCAATGCATTCACCATCAGTCTCCCTAATACCTCCTCATCAGAGACATTCTTTACCGACAGGGGGTCGATACCATCCTTCGGCAATGCCTTACCATCAATGAAGTTGACAGACTCTTAAATTATTTCCACAACGACACTTGTGGGGGTCACCTCTCAGGTATGTCCACCACCCAAAAAATCATTTGAGGAGGATACTTCTGGCCCACTTTATTTCATGATTTCATTCATGTTGTTAAGCGATGCGATAAATTCCATCTTTATGCAAAAACATCCCGAGATCCATCGGCTCTTCTACACCACGTCATCATAGTCAACCCCTTTTGTAAATGGGGCATAGATTTCATGACTTGCAATTCTCCATCCAGTAATGGACACAAGTACATTGTGGTGGAATTATATTATTTTACAAAATGGGTCGAAGCCATGCTCACATTTAACAACACTGCTGACACAACATCACATTTTTTCTTCAACCATGTCATTACCTAAATTGATATCCCCATGCTCCCACAATATTCAAATCACCTCACATATCTCTTGCCAGATCACCAATAGTGTCGGTGCAAATGAGGTGGCATTGTGGGCCCACCATCCATATAGAGGTCCTTTTTCCCAACTTGCACATTCTGGTACAAGAGCTCAGAGCCTCTGTTTTCCGAACCAATCTCTACCATGAGATCCTGATCCAACCATATACACATTAATATCCCCTGGGTTATCATCTGCACTTATCTCTAAAGGAGCATTTTTTGATGCCACGTTCAGGTATGCATGCTTACTTTCAGTTTTATCAAATAGATGTTGTATGTTCTTTATCATTAGATATTTTTCACATCGGGTATTTGGTTTTTGTGCAGGTACTTATTAAGAAAGATTGCAGCCCCTTCATGTATATGTTCGTCATTGGCATGTGATTACTCCGTCTGTAAACAATTTCATATCCTAGTCACACCCTATGACATTTTCTTTTAGCATCCCCATATTCATCTCTACAATACCTTTACCTCTGCCACATTTTGGTACTGTCAACTAATAGCACTCTCACCCACATGAGTTGTCCCATTCATAGTTCCCCTTCGCAACTTGACACTCATGCTTTTTTTCACCCCCTATGATTGGGAGTCCAAATAGTTTTTTCACTTCCAAGAATGAACCCCATACTTCTTCTTATCCTATTGCTAACCTTCCTAATGGACTCCCAGGTCATATCATTCTACACTTGTTTCTGTTGAATGCACCCCCACAGTTCCATTAGCCCTCCATCTCATCTGTTATAACCCTATAATTTATAGGATCAACTATTGATTGTAATTTTGTTCCTTTAAGTGTTTTTGACTTGCAGATATTGTTGCATTTTACAAAAGAAAAAGAAAAGAAAAGAAAAAGAAAGAAAATAAATGAGAAAAACAAAAAGAGGTCATAAAATAAAATGATAAATCCCCATGAATTGATCATGAATTGATCCATACAGTGTAAACATGACCAAGTCTTTTAAATTTAAGTATTTAGGATTAGTGAATAAGCTTGGTTGTACCGTCTAATCTTAGCCAAGTAAATTAGGTTAGCTAGTGAATGAATTTGATCAAACACTCTAATATTGGTCAAATAACCCCAGGGTAGAGTATTTTCTTAGCCCAATGGTATAAGTTGGGCTAAAGTTGCAAAGGAGTAGGTTAGGACATAGGTTAGTTAGTTTCTCTTCAATAAAATTTGTAAGATGATCGATGAAAAATGCAGGATTTTGATGATGAAATGTTTTTTCTAACCCCATGGTGAAAAAAGAAAGGGGGATAGTGTGCAAAACCCATAAAAATGTCATTAAGCCTAAGTTTGGCCTCATATATTGAAACGTTCCCCAAAGATTAAAGATCAGGCCTAGATCTACGACTAAGTTGTTGACGCTCAGATCTACGGTTCTGATGAGTTTTCTCCCCCCCCCTCGATCGTTTGACCTTTAACAGTGGAGGGGGTGGGGGGGGCGGGAAGAAAAGGTGATTAAAGTGTGCGCTCAGATCTATGTTCATCCCATAAATGTGCAAATGGACGGTCCACAGGAGATTTCGGAACCCTCCGAACCATTCTACCTTTAACGGTGGGGGTGATGGGGGTCTGAAATGATGGTTAAAGAGCGTGCTTGAAACAACGACTGATCTAGATTTTCTTATATAAACGGTCAATAAGGGATTCTCGACCCCCCAAACCTTTTTACCTTTAACAACCGGGGGGGGGCAGCGGTCCAGAATGAAGCAGCGTCGAGGCAAGCCCCATTCCTACGTGGAATCATCTCATTGCATCTTACCTCCCTGCTCCAAACATTTATTGCCTACCATTTTTCCAACTCACCACCATCATCCAGAGATGTCACATCCCAAAACCACCCTTTGCAAGTTCCATGTCATGACCCCGTCATCTTGTCCCATCCATCTAACCATTACGGGTCATATCTTTTCGTTCATTCCCCAATCACCATTCTGCACGTCAACCAGATACACACATCAGATGTTTTTCACCCTTCCCTCTCACTCTCTAAAGGACCTGTTAACCATTTATTACTGGCCACAGAACTGTCCTTCACCTGAACTATCCTTTTTCTCCCAACGAACACCCATTCACTAAATCCCAACCCCGTTTCAGTCATTCGCATTGCACTCACACTACATGCCTATTAGAGACTCATTCTCCTTCACCTCTACAACATCTCATACAACCTTAGATTTCACCTACTAACGTGTTCTCAGTGTGTAGGTACTGGTGGAAATCAATGGCAGCCAAAAGTAAAAAATCAAATGTCGAGGAAAATCCTTTTCTCCCACCTCCTGTCAATCTCGACCGGATCCCATTAACAAACAAAGACTATTTAATCTTAGAAACTAGGTCTGAATTTGACTTTGATGAGCTATAGTCATGGTTTAAAGACACCTTCATCATTCAGAGTGATGAAATTGGGCTCTGGCAGTCAAGTCTCCCTCTATATCTTTTTCCCCAAGCCTACCACTTTCCCGAATTGGCTCTCAAATGCCAAGTACGCTACCTCCCTGATCAGAGAGCCATAGTATCTTCATCTGGAGATACCTTTTTCCTTATTACATCCGAGGCCATCGATCAAATGATGCAGGTACCCTGAGCCGAACCCCATTCTCCCCTCACAATTGAAATTTTGACAGAAATGTATCAGAACCTGTCTTTTCCCCAAAGAGCACAAATCTTTGAGTTGTTCCTCCCACATGATGCCCAATTCCCTAAGAAGAATCCTCCCTATCATTCCTCCATATTTTCCGAAAAGGGAAATCATATTATCTCAACACTATGTTGTTTGCTCAGTTACTTCTCAGATGAATGGGTGGATGAGCCTATCCTAGGTTTCCTATACATTTTCTCTGCTGAAGAGAAAGTTGCCATCCAGTTTGATTACAATGGTTTTTTGGCCAAGAACCTACATGAGCAACTAGCAAATTTCCCTACAGAAGGCATGTTCCGATATTTTTCAATACTGGCCTACATGTTTATGTTCTATCAAGAAGAAAAATTTCCCTTTCTCATGCAGAAAATGGACAACGATGAAAAACCACAAGTAGTAACTCTATGGACATCATTGCTCAGAAGAAACTCCACTGCGTTCAGTTTCAAACAATTCATCGAGTTGTTTTATCACCTAGTGGTGGGCATGCTCAGTGGAAGACCAGAACTGAGGATAAATGAGGAGATCCAAAGAGTTCTACACCTTTCGGATCTTGCAAAGACTGGGGTCTGGTTCCTATACCAGAATCACACAGAGATAAGAGTGTATGGGTGTGAACTAGCTCTGTACAAATTGCCCAAGTATGTGCCTGTTCAAATATTTTCACTGGAGTATATTCGTCAGATGATAAATTCAGATGACATTCATTTTGTATCTCTGAATAAAAAAAACAGATGAGGATTAAAGGGAAAATAGGACCATTCATCTGCAATAGTCAAACGGCTGGGGAAGAGGCAGATAAACTATTAAAGAAAATGAAATTCAGCACCAGTTTCATTTGGCATTATGATCCAAGCGGGATCATAGCAGAGATGAGAACCAAAAATAAAATTTCACCTTATGCTGACACCCTCAAACCAAAAATTGAAAAGTATGTGAACCGGACAGAGTGGGAGGAAAATACTCTGGTAGATACTGAATAGCAGGAGGCTCCTTCAGTTTCTTTTTCATAGACTACCACTCCACATATACCAAAGGAAAAAAGGCCAAGAAAGGATACATCTCTTTCAATCACTGAGGTATCAAAAGAAGATTTTTAGGTATACAACAAAAGACCCACAACCACTCATGTTATTCACAAGTCTGGTGAGGAGGAGCCTTACTCTGCCAAAGTGTTTGAGGGAAAACATCAGGTGGTGTCCACTCCTTCTTGAAACAAGAAAACAAATATAGTTGTGACCACCCAAACTTCACAAGGATCTGTACCCCTGATCATTTTCGAAAAATATAAAATGACTAAAAACAAGAACCAGATGCTGACCAAAAGAAGTTATGCTCAGTTCTGGAAGCAAACCTCCACAACACAACACAAACTATTGTCATCTTTTGACACATATAAAGGAAGAATGGATCTAGCATTTCTGCAGGCACAGGTGCCTCAACCCAAAGAGATCACTGACTACAAAAGGTCAACTATTTTTTTTGACACCAAACAAGTCCATCCGGCTGATCAGATGGATTTACATAGATAGTCTGGAGAAATGGTTTTCTCCACCTTGGCACATGCTTCCTCTACAGCAACGAAGTTACAGATATCTCTAAACAATGTTCAGACCCAATTGAAGTTGGAAAATATATCCTCTTTTGCAAAGGATAATAAAATAAAATCCTTAGAGGAGTTGGTGCTTAATATTAGGTATGATCCTTCAAATGTAAAGGCAACAGAGGAGATGATAAAGAAAAAGAATGTTGACATTGCATCTCTAAGAAAACAGCTGAAATTTCCACCAACAGAGGATTCACAAGCTAAAGCAATAGCTGAGGCAGAAGATGAGAAAGAGGAATTATTGAAGCTAATCATGCAGCAGAATGCACAGATAAAGGATATGGAGGTAGAATTGGAAAGGTTAGTGAAAGAGAAGGAGCAATCGACCCTGATGGAAGTTATTCCATTGAGTACAGTTCCCTTTGCAGAAGTTAGTACAGTAGCTATACCAATGACCACTACAACAGAAATTCCATCGACAACTCCATTGACAGCATTGGAAAGGACTGTGGAGCTAGCAAAGTCCATGGAGAAGATGATACAATGTTGAGAGACAAGCATCGAAGAAGATTAAGCATGAAATACAACATCTCCAGAAACAAACAGTGGTAGGAAAGGCATTAGCAGAGGCTAAGGAAAATATCTAGACAGACATCTCCAATTCCATAAACGAGATTTGGCCCATGGTGCAAATCATTTTTGAACAACATGATCTGGTGCTAAAGAGAAGGCAGACCATTAACAGGATAAGAAGAGAGATGAATGAAATTCCCTCAATAACTAACGAGACCATCAAGTTTTTGAATTCAAAAACCAAGGAGGAGCTCGAACAAATGAAAGTTGAAGACCGAACAGAAACCATCCTTGAAGTCAAAAGAGTGTTGACCAAAAAAGGATTAATGTTTCAGTTGGAAGAGAAAGCTCACAACATGGACATTGGAGTTTAGATATTTTTTAACAAGCTTGAGGCCTCACAAAAAAAGGGACTTCTTGATCTACTTGTCCTAAATGATAAATTGATGACTTTATCTGATTATAAGAAAACGATTTCCACCATGGCCAAAGACAGTTCCAAGTTTTTAGGGATACAGGGAAACATCACGGGAAAAGTGTTCTTGGAGACTTTGCAACTTGACCTCAGCACACAACACAAAATCAAGTACATTTTCCTCACCAAGCTGACTTTTTATAAGTACATCGAGATGGATGAAATCTACAGATGGGTTACCATCCCAAGCACAAAAAGATGGGATGAGTTGTGTGAATTGATTGAGTAAAGGTAGAGGTCTCATCCAACTCAGTATCCAACACAGTCAAAGTCATCTGAATGACTCACCAATGGTATTCCCCAAAATCAGCATGAGAGATTCGACACATCATCATCAGTTACTATATTTATGCATCTTGTTAGATAGTTAGTTAGAATTCAGGGTCTTCCACGTCCTGATCATTAACGAAAGGGTCATTTGTAACTTTGATTATAAATATTTCAAACTTAGAAGTATTGAGGGTTGATCTTTATGCCCAAGAAAGTTGTAATCGTTGTGATTTGTATCAAGAGGTTATTCCAGTAATACAAAGAGACATTTCACAGGATTCTTGTGTGTTAGTTGTTGGTGAAGTTTCCTCTGTCTTCGTAAAAATGTTTTTCTTTCTCAGTTATCATATTTTTTTTCTAATCTAATCATTAAAAGAAGTTAAAGTTGCAGAATTTGCCATTATGTACTATGTTCCTAATCTTTTACATATTTAAATGTTCTTTTTATGATGTTACAACAAAGAAATTCTTAAATTCTTTTTTGTTCTAACTGATATCTCACCTTTTTCAGCAATACATCATTTTTATTCCTAAAGAATCCAGCAGTCGCATTATCTTTCCTTCTAAAACAAATCTTATAAAAACTATCTTTGACCTCCATCTTTTTAAAATAGACCCCATAGCCCAATGGAAGCATAAGTGATACTCATCCATTTCATTTAGAAACAATACAAACAACTTGGTTATATTGTTTTTTAACTAGCATAAAATATGGAAAATCCAAACAAATCTAAAACTTACAGAGAGATCCCTCTCTGAAACTAGTAGAGCTAGCTCCCAGTTTCAAAGTGGTTGGGTAAGGTTACCTCTGATAGATTTTTTCTTACCTCACAACAACCTATGGGAATTTACAGAGTAATAACATAAATGGTGACTATACTGGGGATGAACTCAACAAACTTTCCATCCCTTGATTTCTTTCCCCTAGACAAAGATAACTTTATTTCTGAAAGAATCACAAACCCTAGATATTATCTAGAAATAATGTTCAGAGGTTGTTAAATTTTGTATATAATAGTTAAAAATATCCAAAAGAAAAATAAAATCAATAGTTCTGGCTCCCAAAAGAATTTCTACTAGATCTCATCATGACCCAGAACCTGCAATTGCAACAAATAATCCCGAAAGACTACTCAAGAAGAAAAATACTACAGAGATTTCAAGGAGTAACAGCCCACTTCTAAGGTCCCTTACCATCCTAGAGAAGTTAGTTGGTCTTCAAGGTCCTGAATCTGAAATATCCTTTCAATCAAGTCTTTTTAGGACAAAATATGACAGTTTTGTCAGTAAAATGGTCTTAGATCAAACCGTCTTTTAGCCCAGGACCCCTGAAATACTCAGTTGAAGTTGATCAATGTTTGCGCCCTGAGACTAAAAAGTTTTAAGACCTAGTTTTGAATCTTGGTCAATCCTTAGAAAAAATCCATCTTCAGCAGTCCGTCGAACTTCATGTTTTAACCATTGCTGCAGTTTCTATTAAACCTAATCCAGGTCACTCCATTCCTCCAAACCCTTCATATTCTATAGCTTCAGTCACTACCTCTCTCGTCACACAGGTTGTTGTTCAGCCTCACCCACCAATCATGGCAACAAGATATGCTCCATTTGCATTGGTTGCTCCTTTACATGACATGCCTCAACATCATCAAACCATACTTCCTTAGTTTGATAGTATCGATCCCCTGAATGAAAAACAACATGTTGACAAAATGAACGATTATTTTGACCTGCAGGAAGTAGATGAAGTTGATGTGAAGATGATATTATTCGCACAAAGTATGACTAGAGAAGTCAAAACGTGGTTCAAAACCTTACGTGTTTCTACCATAACTGACATTGTTGTCTTTCATCGATCTTTCCTTGACATGTGGGAGATAAAGAAAAATCCTCTCTAGATTCTATCAAAATATGAGAAAATCAGAGGGAATCCAGGAGAGATAGTGCATGATTACTACACTTGTTTCAATAATCTATACAACACAATCTGTGCTTCCATCAAACCACCACAAGGTTTGGCTTTATTAAAATTCCCTGATGGTTTTGATGCTGACATTCCATATCATTTGAGGGAAAGAAACGCAACAACTCTAGAAGACATGCAAAGAAGTGTCATCAATGTGGAAGCAAATCTTTTGGCCAGAAAGGCCAAACAGAGAACAGAAAAGACGGTCACCATCAAAAAAGAACCTTCTACTTCCTCATCTGATGCCAAATTAGATTCTCTCACCAGAACTATGGAGAAAATGATGGAGAAACTCACCATAACTAATAGAAACCCACCTAGGGAGAAGAAATCTATCCCTCAGATTAGAAACCCAAACTTTAGAAGAAATCCACCTCAGATCAGGCAGAGAGATCCTAGAGATCAAAGGGAATAGAGAGGACCTGATCAGAAGATTAGACCACCTCTCTAGGAGAATTATGTCGATGATGGGGAGGAAGTAATTGAGGAGTTTGATGAAACTCACATAAACCTAATGGGTGATCATGATCATGATCATGGATCCATTTTTCTCACCCAGGAAGAGCACAAAATATTTCTCCTTTCACAAACAGGGGTAAATGAAGAAGCTGAGAAAGAAGAACAAAAAGCCTTTAAGAACACTATAATGGAGGTTCATAGGTAGTATAACCTGAGGAGAAAGAAGGAAAACGAGAACCCTCCAAAGAAGGTTGTTGAAACCAAGAAAACCTCGGAAAACCCTCCCAAGAAAGTCCCTGGGGGAAATAATGTTGAATCTCTTGCACAAAAAACTCCAGAAAATCTTAAAAGAGAAAGTCGAACTAAAGATTCATCAATCATTCAAACAAGTGCACCTGGCCACAGAGTTTTTGTCGATAAATCAGAAGTACAGACCTTAAACAAAACCACTTCTCCTTTCAACCTTGAAGGGGAGCTAGCTAAACTAAAGATTCCCATTCCCCTCTCTGAGCTGATGAACAAGAATGCTTACAGGTCTCAGGTGATAAAAGCTTTAAGAATTGAACCCGAGATAGGTACCAAAGCTTTGAATGTTGGATCTGTACATCACTCTGACATAGTAAACCTTGTCGATGATCAACCTGAGCTCCTTTTTGGTCCAGAAGTTGAGGGACAAACTGATAATGTTGTTGTGCCCCTTGTTACATCAGCCTAAACATCCATGATTTGATATTACACAACGCTATGTCGGATTTCGGTGCCTCCCACAACCTAATTCCCAAGGCCATGATGGAAAAGTTGGGACTCGAGGTCAGCAAACCCTACAAAGATTTTCATTCTTTCTAATCCAGGAAATTCAAATGTATAGGCCTGATTAAAGACTTATGCATCACCTTGGCTCAAATCCCAACGAAAAGTATGGTGATGGACATCGTCATTGCAGATATTCCCCCCAAGTATGGTATGCTGCTATCAAGGTTTTGGGGAGCTAAATTGAGAGGAACCCTGCAACTAGATATGTCTTATACCACCATTCTGTTTTTCGAACAAAAGAGAAGACTGTACAGGGAAACACTGATGAAGTGTATGGTTAGCAACCAAGAAAATCCACACAATTACCCACTATACTCTACACACTCTGATCTGGACTCTTTTATTTTATACAACGATGGTGACTTTGAAGAAACAATTGCACAACTGGAAGATGATGCACCTAATCCAAAGGATGATAAAGCAGTTGTTGAAGTAAGAAATCCCATGATTGAAGAAAATGAGGAGTTGGCAGCATATTTCTGGAGCATAGACTTCGATGGTGTTGTGAGTAAAGAAGGATTTGGAGCCAGAGTTTGGTTGCATAAGCACAGGTCAAAGTATTCCAAGATTCATTCCTACAAACTAAACTTCCAATGTACTAACAACATAGCCGAGTAGGAGGCTTTGATGCTCGGCCTGAAATTATTGAATAAAGTTGGTGCCAAGAAGATAATGGTAAGGGGTGATTCTGAATTGATTATCAAGCAAATCAAAGGTGAGTATGCAACAAAACACTCCAGACTTAGATCCTATAGGAATGTTGTTTTATATGCTCTTCAATGTTTTACTGAGATTGACTTGCAGGTAATGCCTAGGGGACAAATTATACTTGTATATGGGTTGGCTACATCAGCAACTACCTGTAAAATTCCTTTTCGTCCCACTCACAAGTACACAGTGGAGGTGAAGTGTAGACCAACCATTCCTGACAACATCAGATATTGGCAGGTATTTGGAAATGACGATCAGATCAAAGATTTTCTACAATGTAAGAATGATTTTGAATGTACAAACATAGATTTAGAAAATGATGATGAATTTGTAAATAAAGTTGTTTTTGAGAATGGTAGTGTAAATTAAATAGATGCTAAAGAATTTAATGAAAATGATGTAGATTTTGATATTCTGCAGTTGAAAAATAATGTGCTACCTAGAGGTTTAGTTCTATTGGAAGACTTGTTTGAATTTAATGACGTTGCCAAAAAAACAAAAATTTAAGCTAGTGGTAAGGAGGTTGAAGAATGAAACATAGGAACAGAAGAAAAACCCAAGTTGATAAAACTGTCTAATTCTCTGCCACCAGAGAAAAAAAGAAAATACATTGAACTTTTTAAGGAATATATAGATTTTTTTTCCTAGGGTTATGAGGACTTAAAATCCTATGACACAAGTATCATACAACATTGGATTCCCATAAAATAAGAACACAAACCTTTCATATAGAAACTTAGGAGAATTAATCCCAAGTTGCTTCCCCTGATAGAGAAAGAAGTCAAAAATATGTATGATGCAAAGATTATAGTCCCCTTGATATTTTCCAAATGGGTTTCTAACCTAGTTCCTACCAGGAAGAAAACTAGCGAGATCAGACTTTGCATAGATTTCATAAATCTAACAAAGTCTCCCTTAAAGACAATTACCCTTTGCCCAAAATGGACCACATTTTACAAAAGGTGGTTAGATCCAGTAGGATCTTCTTATTAGATGGTTTCTCTGGTTACAACCAAGTTCTGGTCCATCCAGAAGATCAAGAGAAGACAACTTTTACCACACCCTGGGGAACCTTCATGTATGTGAAGATGCCTTTTGGTCTGATGAACGTTGGGGCTACTTTTCAAAGAGAAATGGACATTTCTTTTGTGGACAAGACTGGGAGATTTATAGTCATTTATCTATATGATGTAACTGTTTACTCCAAATTTGATGAAGAAAACTTGCTCCACCTTAGACGTGTGTTTGAGAAGTGCAGGAAATTTGGGATTTCATTGAATCCTAAGAAAATCCTTTTTCGGGTTAGAGGAAGGTAAACTACTGGGACACATAATCTCAAAATACGGAATTAAAATATATCCCAGAAGGATAGAATCCATCCGAAAGGTGGAACACCCTACGAATATCAAAGAACTGCAATCTTTCATTGGAAAAATAAATTTCCTTAGAAGATTCATACCAAACTTGGTCGAACTTCTCAGGAATATCACTAATATGTTGAAAAAAGACACAAAAATCAAATGGAATGCCGAGTCCAAACAATCATTCGAGAAGGTGAAACATGCTCTCACCCAAGCCCCAGTTCTGATTAGCCTAGATTATACAAAAGACTTTCTTCTTTTCTCCTTCGCATCTGAACACACCATAGCAGTTGTGCTATTGCAGAAAAATAGTGAAGGGTACGAACAACCCATAGTGTTTTTCAACAAATCTTTGAGAGATGTTGCTTTAAACTATAACATAATGGAGAAACAACCCTTCGCTCTGGTGAAATCCATAAAGGATATATGTATTATCCATTCTCACATGATTACATACATCCCAAACACAGTGGTTAAGGATATCTTGACCCAGGATAATCCGGATGGTAGAAGAGGAAAATGGATTGTAGTTATTTTGGACTATGACATTGAAATAAAACCGACTAAATTGATCAAAGGACAGGGTTTGGCCAAACTAATGTTTGAGTCTAATTTTCATGCTTTGGATATTAATTTTTTGGTTGCAATAGATGGACTGGAAGAGAAGTGACTCCAAACATAAAAGAGGTATTATTAAACTCCCCTTGGTACGTAGACCTCATTTTTGTACTCCAAAATTTACAAGCTCCTCCAGATTTGACTAAGACCAAATCTAGATTTGTTAAATTGAAAGCATTGAAATTTTGTATTTTAGAAAGCAATCTCTATTGGAAAGATCCTGGTGGTATCTTGCTTAATTTCCTCGTAAAAGATGAAGCTGACAAAGTTCTTCAAGATTTTCATGTAGGAGATTGTGGTGGGCACCTGATAGGGATGATTTTAAGGATGGGAATTTATTTTAAAATGTAGAAACTTTGGCAAATCTTACTAATCCTTCATATGTCAACTATAAATGTTTGGCGATATTTTTGTAAAAATATTCAAATTTCTAATTATTTTATATAGTTTTTATAAACTTTTGGCAATTTTTAAGGTAAAATAATTTTATCCTATAGAATTTGGGCGAATCATTTTTAAAATAGTGAATCTCCTTTTTGGAAAAACCATGGAAAATTATCCCATGAGCGAAATTTAGCCCCTAAAATCATCCTTGGTACCTGAGCTGGAAGACCACATCCAACAAGATTTTGAGAGTTGGTTTTTACTGGCCTACTCTGTTTGTTGACATCCACCAGAAGGTTACTGCTTGCCACAAGTGCCATATTTTTGAAGGTAAAAGAAAGCTTCTGCCACTCCCTATGAAACCCATTTCTATTGAATCTCCTTTCCAACAATGGGGTCTAGACTTCATTGATAAAATACATCCACCCTCCTCGGACCAAAACAAGTGGATGTGCATGGCCATAGACTACTTCACTAAGTGGATTGAGGCTATACCATGCAGGCAATCTACTGACTCTGTCATCATCAAGTTTTTAGAAGCTAACATTTTGTCTCATTTTGGATGCCCCAAAAAAATCATAGTTGACAATGCAACGGCTTTCAGGTCCAATAAGCTCATAGATTTTTGTAATCAATATCATATTACTCTGGGACACTCTACGACTTACTATCCGCAAGGAAATGGGCTAGCTGAGTCTTCTAACAAAATTTTGGTGAACATTCTCATAAATACACTACAAGAAAACAATAAATCATGGTATAATAAGTTGGTTTTCTCACTCTGGGCTGACAAAATAAGCACCAAAAGAGAAATTGGTATGTCTCCATATCAGTTGGTGTATGGCACTGAGGCAGATTTTCCCCTTTCATTAGGAGTTTTGGTCATGAAACTATTGCAAGAAACACAAGAAGAACAAATTGATTTCCAATGAAGGATAAATCAAATGATCCACCTAATGCAATCCAGAGAAGAAGTTTACAACAAAACTCAAGTGATCCAGGAAAATATAAAAAAGATTTATGACAAGAGAACCAAAGAGGATAAATTTGAATTGGGTGATCTAGTTTTGATATGGGACTCCATGAATCAAGATAAAGGTAAACATGGAAATTTCGATATATTTTGGAAGGTTCCTTACACCATTCAGGCCTTCAGAGGAAATAATACTTTTTTACTTGCTATAGTGATGGATCAGACCTGCTAGGGGGACCTGTAAATGGTAGGATGTTGAAGCATTACTTTCCACCTTAGTAGAAAGATCACCATTCCCTTTCACTATACATATTGTTTCTTTTACAAGTATTTTGTGTGTAGGTGATTTTTTTCAGGTGTTTGAAGCCCGCGGAGAAGGCCCTAAAACACTGAATAATGCCATCAAAATTTTCGAAATAAAGCAAGTCAGATAACAGAAGAAGCTCTAAAGCAAAAATTTTCAAGATAACAAGAAACAGGATTCTTGGCATCTCGCAAGGAGGATACCATCCCCAGGTGGAGCCAATATTATAACCCTATAATTTATAGGATCAATTATTGATTGTAATTTTGTTCCTTTAAGTGTTTTTGACTTGCAAATATTGTTGCATTTTATAAAAGAAAAAGAAAAGAAAAAAGAAAGAAAATAAAAGAAAAGAAAAAGAAAGAAAAGAAATCAGAAAAACAAAAAGAGGGCATAAAATAAAAGGATAAAGCCCCATGAATTGATAATGACTTGATCCATATAGTGTAAAAATGGCCAAGTCTTTTAAATTTAAGTATTTAGGATTAGCGAATAAGATTGGCTATACTGTCTAATCTTAGCCAAGTAAATTAGGTTAGCTAGTGAATGAATTTGGTCAAATGGTATAATATTGGTCAAATAACCTCAAGGTAGAGTATTTTCTTATCCCAATAGTTTAATTTGGGATAAAGGTGCAAAGGAGTAGGTTAGGACATAGGTTAGTTAGTTTCTCTTCAATAAAATGTGTAAGATGATAGATGAAAAATGTAGAATTTTGATGGTGAAATGTTTTTTCTAACCCCATGGTGACAAAAGAAAGGGGGGCAATGAGGAAAACCCATAAAAAGGACATTAAGCCTAAGTTTGGCCTCATATATTGAAACACACCCCAGAGATTAAAGATCGGGCCTAGATCTATGACTAAGCTGTTGGCGCTCAGATCTACAGTTCTGATGAGTTTTCGAACCCCCCCCCCCCTCTGACCATTCTACCTTTAACAGTGGGGAGTCAGGGTTCGAAAAGGTGATTAAAGTGTGCTCTCAAATCCTTGGTCATCCCATTAGCGTGAAAATGGATAGTCCATAGGAGATTCCGGACCCCCCGACCATTCTACCTTTAATGGTTGGGGGGGGGGGGGGGGGGGGGTCTGACATGATGGTTAAAGAACACGCTCAAAAAAATGGTTGATATAGCTTTTCTCAGATTAACGGTCAGAAAGGGATCCTGGACCCCCCCAACCTTTCTACCTTTAATAGCGAGGGGAGCGGTCCAGAATGAAGCAGCCTCCAGGCGGGCCCCATCCCTACATGGCATCATCTCATTCCATCTTACCTCCCTGCTCCAAACATTTACCACCTACCATTTTTCCAACTCACCACCATCATCCAGAGATGTCACATCCCAAAACCACCCTTTGCAAGTTCCATGTCATGACCCTGTCATCTTGTCCCATCCATCTAACTGTTACAGGTCATAACTTTTCATTCATCCCCGAATCACCATTCTGTACGTCAACTAGATACACACATCAGACATCTTTCACCCTACCCTCTCATGCTCTAAAGGACCCATTAACCATTTATTACTGGACACATACTCGTTGTTCACCTGACCTGTCCTTTTTCGCCCAACAGACACTCGTTCACTAAATCCCAACCACGTTTCAGTCATTTGCATTGCACTCACACTCCATTTCTATCAGAGACTCATTCTCCTTCACCTCTGCAACATCTCATCCAACCTTAGATTTTGCCTACTAATGTGTGCTCAATGTGCAGGTACCGGTGGAAATCAATGGCACCCAAAAGTAAAAAGTCAAATGTGGAGGAAAATCGTTTTCTCCCACATCCTATCGATCTCGACCGGATCTCATTAGCAAACAAAGACTATTTAATCTCAGAAACCGGGTCTGAATTCGACTTGTTGAGATACAGTCATGGTTTAAAGACATCTTCATCAATCAGAGTGATGAAATTGGGCTCTCACGGTCAAGTCTCCCTCTGTATCTTTTTCCCCAAGTCTACCATTTTCCCGAATTCGCTCTCAAATGCCAAGTGCACTACCTCCCTGATCAAATATCCATAGTATCTTCGTCTGGAGATACCTTTTTCCTTATTACACCCTTGGCCATAGATCAAATGATGCAGGTAGCCAGAGCCGAACCCCGTTCTCCCCTCACAATTGAAATTCTGACAGAAATGTATCAGAACCTGTCTTTTCCACAGAGAGCACAAATCTTTGAGTTGTTCCTCCCACAAGATGCCCAGTTCCCTAAGAAGAATCCTCCTTATCATTCCTCCATATTTTTCTAAAAGGGAAATCATATTATCTCGAAACTGTTTTGTTTGCTCGGTTACTTCTCAGATGAATGGGTGGATGACCCTATCTTAGGTTTCCTGTCCATTTTCTCCACTGAAGAGAAAGTTTCCATCTAGTTTGATTACAGTGGCTTTTTCGTTGAGAACCTACACAAGAAACTAGCAAATTTCCCTACAGAAGGCATGTTCCAATATTCTTCAATACTGGCCTAAATGTTTAAGTTCTATCAAGTAGACAAATTTCCCTTTCTCATGCAGAAAATGGACAACGACGAAAAACCACAAGAAGTAACTTTATGGACATCGTTTCTCATAAGAAACTCCACTAAGTTCAGTTTCAAACAATTCATCGAGTTGTTTTATCACCCAGTGGTGGGCATGCTCAATGGAAGACCAGAACCAAGGATAAGAGAGGAGATCCAAATAGTTTTTCACCTTTCGGATCTCGCAAAGACTGGGGACTAGTTCCTATACCAGAATTACATGAAGATCAGAGTGTATGGGTGTGAACTAGATCTGTACAAATTGCCCAAGTATGTGCCTGTTCGAATATTGTCACTAGATTATATTTTTCAGATGATAAATTCAGATGACATTCACTTTGTGTCTCTAAAGAAAAAATAACAGATGAGGATTAAAGGGAAAATAGGACCGTTCATCTGCAATATTCGAACGGTTGGGGATGAGGCAGATAAACTATTAAAGGAAATGAAATTCAACACCAATTTTGTTTGGCATTATGATCCAAGTGGGATGATTGCAGAGATGAGAACCTAAAACAAAAGTTCACCTTATGCTCACACCCTCAAACCAGAAATTGAAAAATATGTGAACCAAACAGAGTGGGAGGAAAAAACTCTGGTAGATACTGAATAGCAGGAGGCTCCTTCAGTTTATTTTTCACAGACTACCACTCCATAGATACCAAATGAAAAATCTCCAAGAAAGGATACCTCTCCTTCAATCACTGAGGTATCAGCAGAAGATTTTCAGGTATACAACAAAAGGCCCAAAACCACTCATGTTATTCAAAAGTCTGGTGAGGAGGAGCCTTACTCTGCCAAAGTTTTTGAGGGAAAACATCAGGTGGTGTCCACTCCTTCTTCAAAGAAGCAAATGGATATAGCTGTGACCACCCAAAATTTATAAGGATCTGTACCCTTGAGCATTTTCGAAAAATATGACATGATTAAAAAGAAGAACCAGATGCTGACCAACAACACTTATGCTTAGTTATGGAAGAAAAACTCCACAGAATAACATAGACTGTTGTTAGCTTTTGACACAAAGAAAGGAATAATTCATCTAGTATTTATGTAGGCATAGGTGCGTCAACCCAAAGAGATCACTGACTACCGAAGGTCAACTATTGTTTTTGACACCAAACAAGTCCATCGAGCTGAACGGATGGATTTTCACAGACAGACTAGAGATATAGTTTTCTCCACCTTGGCACATGCTTCCTCTGCAGGAACAAAGTTACAGATATCTCTAAACAATGTTCAGACCCAATTGAAGTTGGAAAAGATATCCTCTTTTGCAAAGGATAACATAATAAAATCCTTAGAGGAGTTGGTGCTCAAGATTAGGTATGATCCTTCAAATGTAAAGGCAACAGAGGAGATGATAAAGAAAAAGAATGCTGACATTGCATCTTTGAGAAAATAGTTGAAATGTCCACCAACAGAGGATTCACAAGATAAAGAAATAGATGAGGTAGAATATGAGAAAGAGAAATTGTTGAAGCTAATCATGCAGCAGAACGCACAGATAAAGGATATGGAGGCAGAATTGGAAAGGTTAGTGAAAGAGAAGGAGCAATCAACCCCAATGGAATTTATTCCATTCAGTGCAGTTACCCTTGCAGAAGTCAGTACAATAGTTGTACCAACGACCACTACAACAAAAATTCCATTAGGAACTCCATTGACAACATTGGAAAAGACTGTGGAGCTAGCAAAGTCCATGGAGGAGATGACTCTGCAAGGAACAAAGATCAATAGGCTAAAAATGGAGGTTAAAAGTCTCCAGGAACTCAAGTATTCCTTCCAAACAAGATACAATGTTGAGAGACAAGCATCGAAGAAGCTTAAGAAGGAAATACAACAGCTCCAGAAACAAACAGTGGCAAGAAATACATTAGCAGAGGATAAGGAAAATATCTTGACAAACATCTCCAATTCCATAAACGAGATTTGGCCCATGGTGCAAATCATGTTTGAACAACATGATCTAGTGTTAAAGAGCAGGCAGACCATTGACAGGATAAGAAGAGAGTTGAATGAAATTCCCTCGACAGTTAATGAGATCATCGAGTTTCTGAATTCAAAAACCAAGGAAGAGCTCGAAGAACTAAAATTCGAAGACAGAACAAAAACCATCCTTGAAGTCAAAAGAATGTTGACCAAAAAAGGATTATTGTTGCAGTTGGAAGAGAAAGCTCAAAACATGGACATTGGAGTTCAGATATTTTTTAACAAGATTGAGGCCTCACAGAAAAAGGGCCTTCCTGGTCTACTTGTCCTAAATGATAAATTGATGAATTTATTTGATTATAAGAAAAATATTGCCACCATGGCCAAAGACAGTTCCAAGTTTTTAGGGATATAGGGAAGCACCACAGGAAAATATTTCTTAGAGACTTTGCAGCCTGACCTCAGCATACAACATGAAATCAAGTACATTTTCCTCACCAAGATGACTTTTTCTAAGTACAACTAGATGGATGAAATCTACCTTCGGCTATTGAAAGTTACCATCCCTAGCACACAAAGATGGGATGAGTTGTGTGAATTGATTGAGTAAATTTAGAAGTCTCATCCAACTCAGTGTCCAGCACAGTCAAAGTCATCCGAATGACTCACCAATGGTCTTCCCCAAAATCAACATGAGAGATTCGACACATCATCATCAATTACTATATTTCTTCATCTTGTTAGATAGTTAGTTAGAATTTAGGGTCTGCCACATCCTGATCATTAATGATAGGGTCGTTTGTAACTCTGATTATAAATATTTCAAACTTAGAAGTATTGAGGTTTGATATTTACGCCCAAGCAAGCTTTAATCATTGTAATTTGTATCAAGAGGTTATTCAAGTAATACAAGGAGACATTTCACAATATTCCTGTGTGTTAGTTGTTGGTGAAGTTTCATATGTCTTCGTAAAAATGTTTTTCTTTCTCAGTTATCATATTGTTTTTCTAATCTAATCTTTAGAAGAAGTTAAAGTTGCAGAATTTTCCATTGTGTACTTTGTTCCTAATATTTTACAAATTTAAATGTTTTCTTTATGATGTTACAACAAATAAATTCTTAAATGCTTTATTGTTCTAACTGATATCTCACCTTTTTCAGCAATACATCATTTTTATTCCTAAAGAATCCAGCAGTTGCACTATCTTGCCCTATAAAACGAATCTTATAAAAACTATCTTTGACCTCCATATTTTTAAAACAGACCCCATATCCCAATGGAAGCATAATTTATCCTTGGCCATTTCATTTAGAAACAATACAAACAACTCAGTTATATTCTTTTTTAACTATCCTAAAATATGGAAAATCCAAACAAATCTAAAACTTACAGAAAAATCCCTCTCTGAAACTAGTAGGGCTAGCTCCAAGTTTCGAAGTGGTTGGTTAAGGTTACCTCTGATAGATTTATTCTTACCTCACAACAACCTCTAGGAATTTACAGAGTGATAACATCATCCACCATCAGTTTTCCCATCTGCAAATTGTCCTCAATCCATTTACCTAATACAGAAACCCACCCATGGGGCCCCCACACTACTGCATTTGGGTCAAATTATGATGGTGCGTTCGACGCAATTGCCACTTTCTATTATCAGAAGACCGACAAACCTCAGACCCCCTCAAACGTCGTTTCACATGACGTCATTTTTCCGACGACCTAGTTTTCGTCTATATTGCGACGTTTCAAACGTGGCAAGAGAGACGTTGCAAACGTGGCAAGAGAGACATTACAAACGTGGCATGAGAGACGTTGCAAACGTGGCAAGACCAACGTTTCAAATGTGGCAAGACGGACGTTTCAAACGTGGCAAGAGAGACATTGCAAATGTGGCAAGAGAGATGTTACAAACGTGGCAAGACCAACGTTTCAAATGTGGCAAGTGAGACGTTGCAAACGTGGCAAGTGATACGTTTCAGACGTGGCAAGAGAGAAGCTTCAAAGGTGGAAATACTGACATTTCAAACGTGGCAAGAGAGACATTTCAAAGGTGGCAAGAGAGACGTTTTGAAGGTGGCAAGACCGATGGGACGAGGTATTAGCTCCGACATGGTTGCTATGGGAGCGACACTCTTGAACGTAGCAAGAACGACGTCCATCAGGTGGAAACAGCGACGGCTAGGAGTTATTAGCTCCGACGTGGTTGCTATGGGAGTGACAATCTTGGAGGTGGAAAGAGAGACGTCTTGGACATGGCAATAGTGACGGGAAGAGAGTGAAAGACGTCACAATTTCCACCTTTGTGTAGGTATTTAAAAAAAAAATACAATATCAATATCAAGACCTAATAGTCATTCCAAGCCAAGTGGGAGATTGCATCTCCATTTCATTTAAGTTCAAAGCTTCATCATCATTTATGACAAAAATTTATTCATAAGGATGGTCTTTGAATTCA
>ML778032.1:285424-312657 GCA_009831015.1 Picea engelmannii
GTATACCCCCGCAGTCACCTGTGTAAGTCCCTAAAGAAAAGGGCAACTAGATTTCCATCTCATGAACAATCACCAGGTGGGTACAGTCGGCAGTCGGGTGGACCACAATGAGCAAGGTATCAAGACCGAAACCTATCAAGGGTATCGAAAGCAAGTGTTCCGAAAGATTATTGAGGACCTCGAATGGATTCGAGACCCATGAAGCTTCGTGGTAAATGCGATAAATGGAATCCCAAGACAAGTCCTCTATATGCGTTCCCCAATATGCTTGGTTTGGCTTTGGAGGGGTTGTCTCTGCTACCTTTCCGCACATGACCTCGTGTTTATCCCATGTGTTAGAGGGGGCTCCCAGATAATTCCCATGTTATTGGACTTATGCACTCCCTAGAATAGACTCTAATGTTTTATTTAACGGCCTTGAAGTGTTTCCTCTCCAACCTAATTCAAGGCCTTAACCCTAAACTAGTTGATGGAACCTACAAACATAAAAAGTCTAGTTATTTTTAATTAGCGTTCTTTTTAAGGCTTGATTTACTCAAAAGGTGTGGTAGTGAAATTGATGTTGATAAGACTCTTGTAGAAAAAAAAAAATGATAAGAACACTATAAAAGAACGATTATATTTCTTATTTTCTTTTGAAATGCTTTTAAAATTAGAAGAAAACACAATGCTATACTAATTTCTTTTTCTTTTTCAAATAACAATGCAAAGCAAATGCCAAGAAAGAAAGAGATATAACAAACTAAGTTTTTTTTTTATATCTTCTTCCATTCAAAGAATAAATAACAAAATATTCTAAAAGAAACTGATGAAAACATTATTCATGCCTCCCCTCGACCATGAGGAGGATTTTTTTTTAAAATGCAACTCATTTTTCTTGAAATTTCAAGATAAAAATAAGTTTAAAAAGCTAGGAAACACAAGAATTTTTTATATGTTTTTTTAAAGAAAAGAAAACTAACATCAAACCTAGGCTACAGACTACTACAACGGAGACCAGGACTAGATCAAGAAAACTCCTGAGGAGTATGACTTATGATAGGGAAGAGGATGATTGTCTCTTCTTTAAAAAAGATTTTCTCAACACAGGCACGTGACTGACACTTCAGTAGCCAGTGCATGTACGCAGGATGTCCAAAGGTAGGGCACGTATGTACGCCTACAGGATCACTACAGGCCGCATACACCCCTGTAACTTCTCAAGAATGAAAACTAACAATCTAGCAAATCAGGCAGGGAGTACTAGTATTGAAAACCAGAATCCCTTAAAGACACAAAAACTTACTTTGATAAAGAAAAAGCAGGGAGAATTTTGATAAAGAAAATATAATCTGAGGTTATACCTAGGCTACAAACTACAAAAACAGACACCAGAACTAGATCCAGAAAACCCCTAAGAAGGATCACTTCTGATAGGGAAGAGGATGACTGCCTCTGTTTAAAAAACAATTCTGGACTTAGATAGGCTATTGATCCTTTAACAACCAGTGTATGTATGCAGGTTGTGTGAAGTCAGTGCACATGTATATGTGTTCAAGCCTTCTACAGGCCATGTATTCCTTTGTAGCTTCCCGAAAAAGAAAAAACAGTCAAGCGAAGAAAGCAGGGAGTACTGGTATGGAAGACCAAAATCCCTACTAGCTCAGACTCTTGTGGAAACTTAGAAAAAAGGTAATAAAACCAATTTAAAAAACCCAAAAAGTATCCCCAAAAACCCTAGAGATTTCCCCAGTATGGTCGCCAATTCTGTTGTGGGTTGGAAATCCCCCTACAGACTAGCATTAAGGGTTATGTAATGCATGCAGAAATGACCTAAAGTGTCCTACTTTTTACCATAATCCCAATCATAAACCCCATTATTCATATGTAAATATAAGGTTAAAAATATCAAGTTACTATAACTTAGTTTCTGTGTTTGATGTCGATCCTTTAACGTTTGGTTGCTTCTTGACTGCAAATATCCTCCCAAAGTTGACATACATTCATAAATAGACAAACAAAGAACTCCAAATATGCATATGATCTATGAACTAATGGGTTATAGATTCTATCAAAATATAATCAATATTAAACATTAAAAACCTCATATGGCGGGACAGGAAAAGTACTTATTTTATTAATCTCACAAGAGTAAATTACAATAGTGAGATCGACCACTACTCCTTGAATCTAGTCCTAGGCTCCTCTTCAACTAGGCTCCAACTGCTTTTGTATATGCTTCTCCTAAAACAATGGTTGCAAAATGTTGGGGCATAGGGAATGAAAAATTGGGTAGAGTTTCTTTACAATTATTTTCCTCCTCCAAATGGGACCCCTACCCCTTCTTTTATAGGCTGAAAAGGGATAGGTATTTGGTTGAATGACCGGATGTAGGTGGTCAAACAGTTTAAGGAAACCTACCCAGAAATTTGTATTCCATCTGCAACTTTCTATTTTTCGTTCTTTTGTAGGTATATGCGGGCTGTAGTGGGTCATCTAGCGTATACACGCGCGCAGTAGTGGAGCAGGGCGCATGTGCCTTCGAAAAGGGTGTTTTTAAGAAGAGGTGTTCAGTAGTGTCTTGGAAAAAATGGAAAATGAAATGGCATGATGTCAGGTATGCATGTCTGGTGAAAATTAGGGTTATAACAAGGAGATCCTGGAGAAGTTTTGCATCGTCAAGCATGCTTTGTAAGTGTCTCTTTTTGTCTTTCCAATTAATATAAACATGACATATTCCCTTCAAGTTCATGTGTTCTACATTTTCTTGTCTATTGTCATTTCAATCTTCATAGATAGATATGATTTCTATAATCATCTAGAGTAGGAGGAAGAGTTCCTTTGCTAGTGTTTGCATGGTTTCAGTTGCGTTGAAGAACTTGGAGATCAAGCGTAAGGATTGGAGAAGCAAGGACAAACATCGCAATCAGGTACACCAGATTCTTCTTATCTCTTGCTTGATTGATTGAGTTATATATATAGGGAAAGTAGTAACTAATTGTTCACTTCTGTTGGACCAAATATATGAGTCTTGGTCCAAAGAGAAGATTATCCTATCCACAGGGTAAGATTTCTCACAACATAAAAAAGGTCACTCCACAAGGGAAGAACTTTGACTAGTTTTTCCTCCTTTTCATCTTGAATCCCTTACTTGTGATTATATCTTTCTTGTTTGATTCTTATTTTTTTATCTATTTACCCTCCCCTCTTTCTCATTGAATAGTTTAAAGATCCATTGACTAAGTCTTTGTTGAGTTTAAGCTTGTGGAAGTCATTTTTTAAATTTTCAGAAACTGGCACTCCCCTGTAGTGTACACCATAGCTCCACTTACCTGATTGGAGCTCCCCTAAGCCTTCTAGAGGGTGACATTATCCTAAATAGCACTCCCCTAAGTCTTCTAGAGGGAACCATTCTCTTTTCTAGAAATATGTCTCTTTGAGAACAGGAGTTCGAATCTCCTCTTTTAGGTGTTTTTGCATCTTTCTGCCCTGCTTTTCTCAGTATTATTTTGAGGGGATTTTTTCTCAAGGAATCCCAATTTGTCTTTGACTTTGTTTGGCTTGCGAATTTGGAATTTTTTCTCATTTTCATTTCCTTCTTTGAGTTTGTGATCCTCTCCTAGTTGTGATCGGTTAAAAATATCCCTTGGTTCATCCTTCCTTTGAGTTCTCTAATCTTTATCTTGCAAAGCTTTCAGATTGCTTGATTCTTTAAGAGTTTTCATTAAGCAGGGTTTGCAAAGGTTTCTTGGTTTTGAGCCTTTTTGTCTTCATTTGAAACATCTCTCTTTTTTGGATGATTAGGACTCTCTTGTTTTCCACAACCTAGTCTTGAACATTGTTTCTTGCTACTCATTTTTTTAGAGTATTTTCATGAGTGCTTGTCTTCTTTCTCTTTTTCATATTTGAGTCCTTAATTCAATGAGTTATCCCACACTTGTTTTCTTTCAGTTCTCATCATTTTGAGTGCGCTTTGTTTGATTTATTTTTTTCCTCATACTTTTTTGTGTCAAACATAAATCTCTTTCATTCCATTTGAAAGTTAAGAAGCAGAAAAATTTCCATATCTCCTTGCATAGATAATCGAACAAAGAAACATTTTCCATTCATTAGGAAAAACAAATTGGTATATGTATGAAAAAAAGAGTGCTAGTTTTGCATGTGCATTTTAGTTTTCAAAAAACATTTGCTTGGAAGTTTGGAATCATATTGATCCCATAAATTGAAATTTGAAAATTTTTGAGTTCTTTCTTGTGTTAAGAAGAATATAAATCTTCTCCTTCACATACATAGAATTCATCAAAAATAACAAACTAGTGTCATTATTTTTCATTCTATTGGAGTTGAGTCTCTCTCAAATCATCATTTTCATCTTTGTGAACCTACTGAGTAAAAGACATTAAAATAAACCATGCGCTATTAAAATTAACTATAACCTTTTTGGGTTTTAGAACACCATCAGTAGCTTAGGATTAGGTTCTTTGGACTAGGAAAAGTGAGTAAATCATCCAAGACTACTAAACAAAATGTAGAGCACTAAAGAGTGAAAAAATCCAATTTTCATATAAGAATAGCCGGGAACCCCTTCTCACACAGAGGATAAACACTAGGTCATGTGCGTGATAGAAATGGATATTACCCCTCCAAAGATTAACCAATATTAGCATACAAATAATATATTGGGGGGTTTTATTGAGAAACCACTAGTTTCATTTTGTCTCGATGCTTCGTGAATCCCAAATCCATTCGAGGTCCTTAGGAATCTTATCGGTCCACTTTTCTTTAGTTCTCTGGAAGAATTTAAGACTTTGATATCATGCCCATACATTCAGTCCTAACTATTGACTGTACCCACCCAGAGGTTGAATGGAAGTTGGTAACCTTAGTGTCCTTTCCTATATATCTACAAAGGTGACTATGGGGAGATTCCCAGGGTACCTGGGGCAGACATCATATCATACTTTTAGTACCCTTTGAGGGTGATCCTGTGAAAGCGAGGGTTTCTTTCACCGAGAAGAGATGTTATGTGGAGGTTGGGGTAACTACCTCTCATTTATTCATTGGTGGATTGATATCATGTCTTCGGAAGATCCTTCAGCCTGTTGTTTCTTGGTTGATTACTTTTAGTTTTATTAGGAGTGTGTTTCTTTGGATTTCGTAGTCGACCTTAGGATCTAATATTTCACAGTATACAAGGTATGGAACCTAACATTCAGGAACCTCAATATAATGTTTCTTATGAAGAAATAATCACAGATCAACCTTCTAAAACCAGGAGCGTAGCTCCTAGAAGTGGCCAACACATTGAAGAACCAATCACAACCTTCGATGAAATCCTTGCATCTTATGTGAATCCTATTTTTAATGATCCATTTTTCCTACCACTCACTGATCCACCATCCATGAGATATGTCGATTCTTATTATTCTTATCGATTGCCACCCAGTTCCACCACTACACCATATTTTGGTGTGAACTCGTCATCTTTTGGTTTTCCTAAAGGACTTGGGAATTTATCTTTTTCAACAACTCTTGTATTTGATACTGTTGTTGCTTCATCTTTACTAGAAACATCAGTGACCCATGTATCCCCGACTCAACCACATGTGCATACATCTCCTTTGAAAAATAGGTCAGGTAATATTCCTTCTTAGCTATGGGAAATGTTGTTACTGAGGAAAAGGCTATAAAACATGCGTAGTATTTGGACGTGGTATATTCTCAATCCGACACACAATTTGATCCCTCATGCTCCTTGTCCATCGAATGATCCAGAAAGACCTACTCTAGAACCAAGTTCTATTTCAAACACAATGACTACTTCCGCTCTTTCTCAAACCTCCAAGGTGAATGTGGTCCAATCCACTTCATCTTAGTAACTAGGAGGTAAGAATAAAATAAATGGTAAATCCAAGAAGTCTTCTAATGAGTAGGAAAATACTAAGAATATTGATACTCAACCAAATAGGAAGGTTATGTTTCCTTGCATGATTTATGAGGAATACCACTACATGAAATACTTCCCTCATTGTGAGGTTGTCACTAAATTTCTAAAGGCTACCTTCCAACCGGTTCAACAACAAAATTTGGTTTCACAAAATCCTACCCCTCCGTAAGGGGGAAACATAGGTCATTCCCACCATGGGGATGCTTCATCGATCACCTTGGAGGTGTACATGTTTAAGGTGGTTAATGTAATGACTCTTGCAAATACTTATGACCCTCCTCCAAGTGATCAGACTAAAGGAAAGGTTGTCGATCAACCCTCCACTTGCACTCCTCTATTAGATTACTAAGAGGGGGGGTGAATCAGTAATAGTGCAATTGTAATCCTTTTTTATCTAAATTAATTCAAGTGTTATATCAATGTAGTATTATTATCCAATAATGAGCAATAAGAAATGAACAACCACACACATACACAGTACACCAGTGTTTTACGTAGAAACCCAAATTGGGAAAAAACCATGGAATGCTTTTTCTTATATGTCTTGAAGAATTACATTCATTGGAAGCACCAAATTCCTTTGTTTTCTAGCTACAACTGGAAGGAGGCTCCAACCCCCTAGGTTCTCAGGCTACAACCTGATGGAAGCTCCAACTCCCCAATTCTCTGTCTACAACCAGAAGGAGGCTACAACCCCCTAAGTTCTCCAGCTACAACTGAAAGGTGGGTACAACCACCTGTCCTTGCCCCGTCCAACCACCCTGAAGTAGAAGTATAATGATGGAACCACTGTCACACTATCACTGTGAGATATAACACTGTAAACTTGTACCAATAAACCTAAACCATGCATCAACCATGCATCAACCATGCATCAACCTGTACCTCAACCTGTAATTAACCTGTTCCATAAACAAGTGCATCAACCAAGCACCAACCTATACCAAACAATCTGTAATAAACTTGTACCATAATCATGTGCAACCAACCATGTACCACGTATGTACCAATCATGTGTCAAGTAATCCTCAACTATGACTCATCAATATGTACCTACATCATCAACTATACACCTCATGTATGTGCAAACTCATCAACTAATTGTCTCAACCATGTACCCAACTTGTACCTCAACCAAAATCCCTCATCAATTTCATCATCCAAATATGATTTGTAACTCTGTAATAGACCTGGTGTATATGATCACATACCTGCAAACCTTCCTTAACTTGTTGAATTCTGGATTATTATAGAGAGCGACCTTGTAGAGCATGCCCTGCACAGAATATTAGTTGAATCGATCTGAAACTGTTACAGAGCATACTATAGACTGTACTATAACCAACACATTTGGTCTTACTGAATTTGAATCTGTTATGAATAATTTATGACGTTTTTACCCAAAACACCTTAGAAAGAATCATCAAAACAATTTATTCTTTCTTGAATTCCGGCCTTCTTTTCTCCACTTTCCTCGGAAATTTGGCTTAGATATCCTTTGGTTACCCCAGAAACCTATAGGTATTCAATATGATCAAGTTTACTTAAATGAGAGAGCCTTGCCTCTTATTTATACTCTCCAAGTAGCTTCCTTAAAAACATCTTCCAGGTCACTTTGCCCACTTTCCTTATTATAGGGTTAACCCACTTCTAATTTCTACATTAAATTTATTATTTAAATAATTTATTTTGTATTCACTTTGAATTATAGTACACTAATAACTTCAATTTATTATTTACCTTCTAAAATTTCTTAAACCACTTTGACTACTTTGACCTTGTGGGGCTTCTAGATGACATAAGAGGGTCCTCCAACTTCGTAAGGCTATAACTCTCAAACCGTGAGGAGTTATCTGACGTTACACATACCACCAGAAATGGAATGACATCTACCATCCATATAGAATAGTATTACCTTAAAATATCAAAAATCATACCATTATCCATCAAACAAACTTGGATCCATTACCCAAGCCTGGGTTCTCCAACTTCTCATGGCCATAAATCTATAACCATGAGGATTTATGTGACATTCCACATACCATTGGAAATGGCATGAAAAGTACTATCCATCTAGGATAGTTTCACTGACAAATTCAGTGACCTTCATCTCATTATTCCACAAATAAGCATGGGTTCTCCAACCATACTTCTAGGATAACTCAATCTGCAAAGCGTCTTCCCATGATGGATTTCACCATAACAGGACCATTTTGGAGTTCATCCATTTCTACTTATTATCAACCATGACAAGACAATAACAAGTCATATTTACATAAAAAAAAATTGGGTCCATTACCCAAACCTTTGTGCTACTAGGCTTTCTTTAAGGGTTGACATCAATGAAAACCAACCTTAATCAACATCCTTCTCCATCTTCCAATCCTCTTCAAATTGAGAAGCCAATTTCTAACGTAGTGTTGTGCCTGCCCAAGAGCATAATTCGAAAAGTGACAATTAATCCAAATACTCGCATTGTTGAAAACTACAACATTGTTTAATATTTGGCACATGTGGATTATTCTATGTCATCCCTCGAAGTTCTAAAGAATTTTCCAAGTCAACATAGATTCCCATTGTAAGATATTGGAGCTATATTGGATCCCATGGAATCGAATCAGATTACGTTTAATAGAGATTATTTTAAGGATATGCTCTCCCACCACTTAGCATTCCAAATTCAAATTTTGGTTGGTGGAAAGAACATCCATCGCACTTTTTTGGATGAGGGAGCCTCCACCTATGTCACATATTTGCATTGTTGGAGAGCCCTTGGTTGTCCTAAACTTACCCAGTCTCCTACCACCTTGAAATTTTTTGATGGACATGGTTTCCAACCTCACAAACTCTTGCAATCTTTCTCTGTGACATTGAAGGGTAAAACTATTTTGGTTGATATCAAAATGGTTGATTCTCCCTTGGATTATAATTTGTTACTTGGTCATAGTTGGTTTTATGTGATGACTTCCATCGCATCTTCAGTGTTTTGTATCTTACAATTTTCCCATCAAGGAAAAATTATCATTGTTTACCAACTTGACTATATAACTTGTTAGTGTCATTATTTTCAAGGTAGAGTTAGAGGTTTGTCAAGTATTTGTGTATCATGAGTTGTTTCAAGGTCCGTGGGTCATTATTGCTATAAACTATCAAATGGCATGTCAAAAAGATTCAATTCATAAGTCTAGGTGAAATGATTTTTTGTGGATATCATGGGACATTATGACACATTATGAAAGGAATTTTTTTATCAAAGGTCATTATGGCATATTTTATATCTTTCAAATTCTTATGGTACTTGACTTGCAAAAAATACACACGTTATGCAAACTTGTTGCACAAGTTCCTGGGTGCTACACAAACTATCATATCACTCCAAAATAGTCAAATCGCATTTCAAATCGTCTTTTCTTAGCTTATGCATATCTCTCCCCTTCCATTTTTCATGCATCAAACTCTCCAAGCATCATTTCTTCTCTCTACAACCTACAAATCCTTCATCCAAGGTCGCTACGCAAGTTCAATGTGTAAGTTTTCAAATCATTTAACGGTGAACTCAATGATCATAAAGGTGAGTGATGATGAAATATTCAATGAGAATACATCATCAAAATTAGTTCATCAATCATATGTAGTTTGGCTTCATTCTTTGCAATATTAAGACACATTAGGGTTTTGAAGTTTTGAGAGGAAAATGACATGTTGAGGAAGGTTGAAGGGGTTCTAGGATGACTTATCATCATCATGAGGCCACCATCATCATATATAAAAAAAAGTAAAAAAAAGATGGATAAAGTGTAAAAAATAGCTTTGCTACGCAAAGTCTGTAAGGCACGCTACACAACTATTGTAGGTTGCAGTTATACCGTGTGTTACAACAACACGCTATGCAAATGACAGTTTAGTGGTAAACTTCAAGATCATTTTCTGACCAAATGGAGAGGATTTTGGAAAAATCCATAGATTGTTTTGTCAAGAATGAACTCAATAACAAAAATCTCTCTCTGTTTTTACACATGTGTCATATTTTGAGATATTTGAATGAATCTTTACGACCCATTTTTCCATATTTAATCATTTAATGTTTTCATGCTTTAGTCATCATCTTTGGGAGAAGATTCTGAGAAGCTGGAGAGGAATATTTGAAAAAAAAAAAAGGTTTTTGTCAACAAGGGACCCAATAAAAAAAACCTCTCTTAGTGTTTACACGGGTGTTATTATTTGGAATATATGAAATGATCTTTGAGGCCTATTTTCCATAATTTCACCAAACCAGATTTGTTGACAGAGTTCTAGAATCTTTTGAAATTCGACTTGATGGGCCTCCAAATCAGCAAGTTCGATCCAAAATTGACATGGATATTGAAACTTGGATATTTTCCTATCAGATCCCATGATTTTCTCTTCGGTTGGAACATTTTTATTTGGTCAAAAATCAAACCCCGGATAGTAGGATATGAGCAGATTTTTGGCAAATATTCTTTCCTAAGTTATTGTAACAACTCTCTATCTTGGGAAAAGGATGGATTTTGACCTTCTTAGGCTATAATATGATATTTTTCTATATATTGAATTAGGATAGAGGTCCAAAGGGTTGGAATAAGCACAAAGGAAAACTTTGTATTTAACATTGTACATATTTTCTGAATTTGAATGAAATACTAGTGTATATGTACAGAGCTTTTTCATACCAAAGATTCTAGTGGTGATGACCTGAAGTCTATGTTCCTTTCATGTATGTTCTTCTTGTTTCTTTATATTTTATCTATTGATACTTATATGTTTAAATTGGATAGAAAATGGTCTGAAATTCATCTCAAATGATGATTTAAATTCTAGCAATTTGAACACTGTGATTTACTTCTTAACTCATCAGAATTCATCTTTAATGGTGCTCTGAATGGTGTTCTGTGTTTTTCTCTTTCTTCCATTCTATACCAACAAATTAAAAAAATGAAATATCATTACCTACCTAGTCTTTGATTCTTTGAGAGTTCTACCTACCAAACATTGTTTTCATTTTCTTTCAGAGTTGACTCCATTTCCCAACAAGTTCCTTTCCTTCTTGCCAAGAAACCTTAAAAATCCCTTCATCTAATCAAATATATAGCCTCTTTTCCTAAAACAAAAACCTATCTTTTAGAGACTAAGTGGAAAGAGAGATCCCTCTCTGAACTGAAAGGCTAGTTTCAGTCCTAAGTGGTTATGTGGTCACCTTTGTGAGTTGCTTCCTCAGCCTAGGCAATTTACTTATTCCTAACACAACTCCAAATCTCCACAATGTTGTAGCGAATAATGTCCTTTTTGTAGATTTTAACCTTGTACAATATTTACTGGAAACAGATTTTCAGTAAAAGAACAAAAAAGATACAATGGAAAAGACAAACATTACATAGAGATTTTTCCCCTGGAAACCCAAATCGAGAAAAACAACATATTCTATATTCATTCATAGTGATACATTGTTTAAAATACAATATACATATAGGATCCAATAACATCCAAAACCCCAACAAAATGACCTGGATTATTCAACAACCCTAATTCCTTAACGAGAAATAGAAAACCATCAGCAAAAAACCATGTGTCGAAAAACCTCTCAACAATGGACACAAAAATTGGGGCAACACAAAAAACGAGGCAATAATATGACATGTTTCTCGAGGAAAACAATTTTTTTCCTTGAGAAATGTGTCGCATGTTTGCCTCAATTTTTGTGTCCATTTTTAGCAGTTTTTCGGCACATGGTTTTTTTCAGATGGTTTTCTATTTCTAGTTAAGGAATTAGGGTTGTTGACTAATCCAGGTCATTGGGTTAGGGTTTTGGATGTCGTTGGATCCTATATGTATATTATATTGTAAACAATGTATCACTATGAATGAATATAGAATATGTTGGTTTTCCGAGTTTGGGTTTCCAGGGGAAAACTCTCTGTGTAATGTTTGTATTTTCCATTGTATCTTTTTTGTTCTTTTACTAAAAATATGTTTGCAGTAAATATTGTACAAGGTTAAAATCTACACATTGGCTATCATGATTTGAAAATTATTGATAGCACGAATATAGCAATTGGTTTCCTGCGCAATGCGACGATGAATAAAATTGTGGGTGCTACCACTATTAACAAGTATAATGATCTTCTTATTCTTAATATAGCCAATGAGCTTGAGGGAATGTGGAGTAGAGAAGGAAGTGAGGGCATGCAAGGAAATGATTGGTTCAACTTCAAGTGGGTCAACTCGATCCTGGGTAGCATTGGGAAGGGAGGGCTCTTCAAAAAGTGGAACTATCACATCTTCTTCAGGAACATATTTGGAAATGGCCATAAAAAAAAATTCTTCCTTACACGTGTGCCCCAGGAAATGTTTTTAATCACAATTATAGCAAAGACCCTTCAATTGACGTTCATACATTTCGTCCCTAGTTAATTTTTGGACCTTGAGGGGAGTGACAGGGGGGTTAGGATTAGTGGGTCGAGGGAGAGGAACAAAAGAGGGTTTTTTTTTCTAGGAAAAAACAACTTGTTGGGCCTCTTTAGCACATTTAGTACCTTCCAACCAATAATGAGGGCAGGCCATGAGAACCTAGGATCAAATTTCATCCTTTAGGCCAATGATAAATAATTCACAAAAGAAATCATCTGACATACCCTCGGTTCGAAAGGACAAATGCTCAAAAGAAGTTATAAAGTCTTCCATTGTTCATGATTGTTTCAACTTGGTCAAACAACCGAGATACTGGGTATTAGTGTCAAAGAGGTCATAGATCTCTGCAACAAATTGGGTCCAAGAAATATACCCCTGACAATAATTTTTATGCCATTTCCACCATTGTCATCGTTTAGCATCTAGATAGAGGACAACATAACAAAGTTTGGCCAACTCATTAGTAATACCATGCAGAGAAAAATAATGCTCCATTTGAGTGACCCAACCCATAGGATCAAAGCCATCAAATTTATTTACCTTGACGCAGGGAAGACAGGGGTCACACTGGAAGGAGTTGGGTTGAAAATGCAGAGAATGAGAGGAAACATCAGCATCGGGTTGGTCCGAGGAGGAAGGACCAGAAGGGAAGTTCAACAACTAGTTGAAAATAGACTAGAAGGTGTTAAATTGGTTCATGAAGTTGGCTTTCATGGTGTCAAATTTGTGCTAGACTTGGGTCTCAAATTGTGTAAGGAGAGAATTGGTAGAGCCAATATCAGATGTCACTTGATTGATGGAAGCTTTCAGGTATTGGTTGCGAGTGGTGGCAATTTGGAGAGGGGAAATGCAGGTAATGAAAAATGGGTGGGTGGGACCACAAAAAAGGACTTATAAGTGATAGTTACCACAATGATCAGGGTGAGAAGGGAAATATAATGGAATAGGTGGTAAAATAGGGAAGCTGAGAAGGGGTTAGGTCCACTAAAAAAAAGGATTAAAAATGAAAGGTATGACTGCGATCAGGGAGAAAAGGGGAATCCAATGGGATATGTCCCAAATAAGTGTGTCGACGAGACCACTATACTTTTTTTTTTTACTCTTGCGGAGTTATACTCCAACCTGAATAATACTGCAGTGACGAAATGCCCAAATGCTTAACAGGAAGAAATGTGTAGTAATTTAACAACCAGAATGTAGAAGGCACAGTTGTGCAGAAATAGATCTTGTATGTTCTGTTTTTGTTTTCGTCCCAAGGGTTAGGGTATTCAGTTTTTCTACAGAAAATATTTTTCCCTATATTATAGCTCTCTGATATACATGTGGGTTCCAATAGTAGTACTCAACCCAATATCTCAGGGCACCAACTAAGGAGGCTAGGACATTCCCTTAGTTGTACTGCCCAACTACCCAAGTACTATAGAGTATCTTCCCAAGTGTTGTTCTCGGTGGCACTATAGCAGTCAGGTGATGGATCAATTTATCTATAGAGGGATTTAGGAGATATAGGTCGATCCATATACAAGTGTTGTCTGATGCGCTACCACTCGAAGGAGTACCAACAGGGGTTACAAGGGTGGGCAACATATGTGCGCTTAAGTGCCTCTTATATTTCTTGCATGTATTACTCCCTCATCGCGGGTTTATGCGCATAACAACAAATCTTTGTAACTTTAAGATTTTGAAATACTTCCCTACCCTGAAAACAATTAACCCACAATTTTCTACCGAGGAAAGTGCTCTAATGCCACTTGTAGTATTCTAGATGTAAAATAGTATGCGGAATAGAAATATTTTAGCTAGAAATGGCAGAACAACAATGATATAACTAGAATAATACCATAATAATACCAGAAAGAGCACCTTGATGAATGATAGAAATGTTGAATTGCCACTTCGAGGGGGCAACCTCCAGCAAAGAAGATCTCTATTACAATAATATCCAAGAAAAAGCTACTCATACCCTCTACTCTTATTTATACTAAATCTATATATCCAAAATAACAATCTAGAGGAAGATCCTTCTAGAAGTGGAAGCTTCTATTAGGTCTTCTTACAATTGACTTATTCCTCTATATTGCTAGGACTTATTAATATTGACCTTTCTTACATGGAAATATATTATTCTACCCACTTGAGGGATTAGGTAGGTTAGGTCCCCAACAACCCACCGCGTTTGGATTTCATTACTTGTATTTATAGTATAGGTTTGTAATTTATTTGTGCAAAGACCACTTAGTTTTCATTTCTTATCTAGTTTTATTTATCTTCATATCTTGTATTGATTCCTTATATATAGATAACTATGTTCCTTGTTTTGAGACATGCAATTTTACATCATCATTACGATCTTGAATAATCGTCCAAGCTTCTTAAGTTGAGTACGTTGGTAGCATACTCTATTCCAACACTCAATAACTTGTTTAGATCAAAGTTACTTTGTTTGTGAATTTCCAAGTATGATATTACTAAAGTTGCTCAATAGAAAACAAGATTATATGTTGATAGATGGAAGAATGAAGAAGGAAAATATAAGATAGAATGTTCACTAAATAGAGATCCTCTCAATTTAATAAATCAACAAATACTTGAATAAAACAATGACTGATGGGAAAGAATACAACAGATCCTTTGTTGCTTAGGGATCCATAAATCATTGGCAACCTTTGATCCTCAAATATGGAATATATTCAAATAAGAAGATATATAAAACAAAAGAATTACCTAAAAATCACATCTCTCAAGAGTCTCCAATAGCAGTAATGATTACAATCATAAAATTCCCTCAGGCTTACAAATGAACACACAGAGGGAAATTGCCTGCTCCTACTCTCTCTAACCTCTCTTGGCTCATGACTCCAACCCCTCTCCAAGAGCTCCCTCCTCCCTTAAATATAAAAATCATAAAAATATCCTTAGGAGGTTGAATCTCATCTCTTTCATTAGATTCTAGGCCTTGGAGATAGGTGGCAACAGTCAAAAGAGACAAAATTCCAACAAACTGCTAATTTTTAGGAAGTTGTTGGAAGTCTTTAATGAATTGTTTCCAACTCACTGTATGAGGTCTTAATGGAGCTAAAACTTAGGTGCAAGTGTCCCTTGACATCTAAATGATCCATGGGAATTCATTCAAACCCTCCTTGATAGCTAGCAACCTCCCAATAAGGCGAATATTCAATCAATTATGCAAAATAGAGAATTTGCAGCACATTCTACAGTGCACTGGTGTTTTAATTGTTTCTCTCAAATTACAATCTGGGTCAGGCTGAAATTTGGTCAATAAGTCAACAGGGATATCATATTCCTTCATAAAAAATTTCAGAGAAACCACTTTTTCGCTTTGGTTTTATGATCAAATTTGTAACAGTAGCTGCTACAAAAAATTTCGTAGCGCCCTCCTATAAAACTGCTCTGTAGATTCCATATCACCTTTTCTATGTCTGTCTAGGTGATTTTGTAGCTCATTTTCTGTGTCTAGATAGGTGATTACGTAGCTCCTTTGGTAGTGCAACTACAGAACAGTCTGTGTATACGATTATGTAGCATTAGACGCTACAAAATCTCTTTGTTTTTCAGTGTTATGCAATGAATCCTCAAAAACACAAAAAGTCTTAGTAGATGGACTATGAGCTTGTAAATGCCTCTAGTAGGTGAAAATATAATATTTCCCTAAACACTTCAAAATGCAAGGATGATCACCTTCAAAGTTTATATTCTTTCAGCCACTTCATCATCGTTTGCAAGGTCATCACCATTTTAACAAGCAAGGATCTTAAACTTTTCAATGTAGACATACTTTAGATATGAAATAACCATTGAAACTATAAAGGGAAAGAGTTGATGCAAGTTATATGATCAAAGGATAACAATGATGAGTTTAATGTACATGTTTGTAGCCCCAAACAAGGGATTTGCAACATAATTAATAGTAGATTTTGTAGCATAAACAACAAGGGCCAAGAAAGAGATAGGTACAATAATGGAAGTGATGACATGAGGGTGATGGTGGTATAAGGGTGATGGTGATGGCATATAATCTTGTGATGGGATGAAGACATAAACCAAATATATGATCCAACATCAACCTTAACTTATTTGTGGTAAGACCTAAGAACACCATAAGGAGGAGATCCAAAGTAAAACTTAAACAAGACTAAGGATACAAAATATAAAATATAAGGATGAATGACCCATAACAACTACATGTGACCCTTAAAAACTACATTTGATAACACTTTACATGCCCAGTTTGATTTTGTAATCATAAGAATAGTTTCACTTGAAGGTGGGAATGATATTACATGATGCTCAAAGATTGCTTGAGTGAAATATCGTAACATGCACCATTACGATATTTTCTTATTTTGTTTCCCAATGAACAGGTTTCTTGTGATTTTCTGGTGTAGTTGATTTTTATTTTTTTTTCATAGAGTGTATAGCCATGCTAGTCCTAGTCCTTGCAAATAGAGTGTTGACACCTCTAATATTACACCCTAGGATTGATGATTTAATGATCAACAATTAAGTTAATTAATTTTCTCAACAGGCATAATGATATAAAAAAGAAAAAAGGCGTATTTTTCAAAGGGTCATCATTTTGGGAAATCAAAGAGTTTCTTATACTCAAGGTTGCAAGATCACAAATCTTCGGAACACACAAATGATGAAGGAAACACGACTTAAGATATTCATACATGATGATGCATTTAGTCTATAGACTCCACATTTGTATTCATTCATTGTAATTGTTTTTCTAGTGAATCCATATCTTCCATTCTTGCTATTGCATCAGATCCACACAAATAAAACATCAGAGCAGCATATTAGCACCACATTCAGTGTTACCGTGTGATTTTTTTCATGATATCTGAATTGATTTCATCTTCCATGACCAATTCTTATCATTTTGTTTGATATATTTGATATATGCAGAAGGTTTGTGCTATGTTTAAATGTATGAAGCATTTAAAGTTGTCTGAAGCATGAACCATCACAGATCTAGATTTATATTGTTCAAACTGTTGAATTCATAATTACTGATCATGTTTTTCTTTCTCTAAAAAGATAGAAAGATTTATTCAAATAAATACCTTTCTAGTTTATTTTTTCCCCCTAAAATGCATCCATCCATCCCTCTAAGATTTGAAGTGTTTGATTACACATGGTAACATGCCTCTTGGGGTTGAGAGTTATTAGTCATCTGATCTGAATATTTTTTAAGGTCGAGAGAGAAAAAGACATTCAAGAGATTCACAAAAATATTTCCTATATAAATATGGATTTAAAGCTCTATCTTAGTTTTATCCCCTGAGGTGCCTTGGCATAGTTCCATTAATAACCTGGAACATCTCAAGGAACAACAGGTTGTACAAATTGCTTCCCAATGTGTGGTTTATCTTCAAATTTATCTACAAAGGTTTCAATAAATTTGAGGGTCCACCACTTTAAAAATATAATTCTTAAAACACAAAATTCCTCTATTAAAATGTATATTAGAAGGGATACATACCAAATGCCTCAAAGAATGAGATACATACTAAACCAATTCAAATCAAGGAAGCCAACCATATTTGGAAATATGGATAGGTAAACATGAACAATATAACTAAGCACTTATTTTTATAACCATAATCATATAATAACAACTTGCATATACAAACCTCTCCTAGTTAAGGAAAAAATCAGACGAAAATGTATGATTCAAAACAAAGGGTCTTCAAGATTTTTCTTATAAATGTGAGATATGGGTTTGGAGCCACTTCCTTACACCTTGTAGAAAAAATGAGATATGAAAGGGTTGTGTAATTTCAAATGAGAAATAGGGATTTATTTTGTGCAACCACTAGAGCTCATGGATGGCTAGGTAGCACACCTCTTCACCTATCTACTCAATAGGGTTACCTAGATTTTGTGTGAGAATTGTTGGCTTGGAGCACATATCTCCTTTAGTAAGATGCATCTAGGGGAATCCCATATTCTATGCCCATTAAATACAAAATATTTTCATGTGCATCCTTACTAAATCCTAGTGAAACAAGCCATTGATTTTCCCTTCAACATTCAAATTCATAAATCAAGTCAATCTAGATAGTTCCAATGCTAGAAAATGAAATATTTGGCCACCTAATTCATTTTCATGGGATAAACTTATTATCCTCTCATCATGTCTAAAATCCATAGTTACCCAATTAGTTATCCTCTCCTTATACAATATTTTTTCAAGCCTCAATAGTATTTGCATTATTTCCATCACTAACAACAAATACTGTTAATTTCTTGTATCACTATTGTTGACATTTTTAGGGTCCATTTTATCAATGTCAAATGACAACCCAATAACTATTTTAGCAATCCTATTCCAAATTGTTAATGTAAGTGCTAACATTGTATTTTACCAAATACCCTTCATCTATTTCAAGTAGCAACACATTAACTATAGGGGAAAAACATCTTAAACTGAACAACTAGTAAGTTTAATCAACATGTGTGGCCCATTAAACAATGAAACAAATGAATTTTTAGAGAGATTCTTGAAACTGAGTATGGGTGTGAGAGTCTTCATAAGCTAGAGAGGCAGCACTCAACCTATGGCGAGGGAGAATAAAGTTGCAAGGGAGTATAGTAGATAGAAGATATGGTGAATTCTCAAAAAATGTGATTGCAACAAGCAAAGAAGAACTAAGTAATGAACACATATCTCGACTACTAAATCAACCCTTTCTATATAATTTAGTAAGTATGGCATCAATCAATTACCTCTTCCAAAAAATTTGTTGTATGTAGATGTCAAATGGCCGAGTTAAGCTCCTTCAATATTCATTTCTACCCTTTGAGAAGTTATGGGTGCCACCATTTTGTTAGAAGAGAGGTTGTATGAGTGGCAAAAGAGAGATCATACAAGCTCATAGGGAGGTTTGGGTAGAAGGAGTTTGTCATGTCCATCTCAAAGTCAATTTCAAGTGGATGAGATTTCGCTCTCGCTATGTTCAATAAACATCAAATAATCAATAAGAAAGTCAATAATCAAAATAGGTATACATCTATTAATTCACTTGTATTAATGCAGATGTGGAAATTAGTGTTAGGACATCAGTTAAGAGATGTTTGTATTGGTCAAAGACGAATTTTATGAAATTTCACTAAAATTTTACCCCAAATATATAAAATAATGTTAGAACATCAGTTAAGAGATGTTTATCTTCGAAAAAGAAAAAAAAGAAACAATTTTTACAAAATTTCACTAATCTTTGAAAACATAATCGATTGTTTTACTTCAATCATGAATCCAAATGTAATATTTTATAAAGGTAATAGTGTGAAATAATTCTATTGTTATAAGATAAAGAATCCTAAAATTTGTAAAAGTAATAGTATTGCAAACTTATTTCTTAAATATAATGAATTTAGAAATCATGGAGATCAAAGACTTTCTCTACATGAAACTATCTTGTTTTACAAAATCTAGAATACAAAATAGTCTCATTTATATATTTTTGGAGAATATTTATAAGAAAAAAAAAATACATAATAAATGATAAATAATAGTAAATTATTAACTATATTAATATCAAAATGAGAAAAAATGTTATCATATGATCTTAAAAAACTAATAAATGATAATAAATGACTAACTATATTAGTATTAATATCAAAATGAGAGAAAATGTTATCCTATGATATTAGAAAACTGTTACTTAAATCTGAATTTTGAATAAATATTTTACTCATTTAAAAATACCAACCAAAAAACATGACACGCTTAAATGTTGATTGCAACACAAAACATTGTATTAATTATTAAATTTTTAATTTTCATATAGAGGGTATACATTTAATCCACATAAATATGGTGGGTCACTTGCTTAAATTTTATAATATTTAAATCTAGGATATACGTTTTGAATTTTGAATAAATATTTTACTCGTTTAAAAATACCAAAAACATGACACGCTTAAATGTTGATTGTAACACACAAAACTATTATTAAATTTTTAATTTTCAGGTATACATTTAAATTTTAATCCACATAAATATGCTGGGCCACTTGCTTAAATTTTATAATATTTAAATCTAAGATATACGTTTTGAATTTTGAATAAATATTTTACTCATTTAAAAATACCAAAAACATGAAATGCTTAAATGTTGATTGTAACACATAATACATTGTATTACTTATTAAATTTTTTATTTTCAATATAGAAGAGATACATATTATGCAGAATAGTATGTAGAAAATAAATATTTTAGCTAGAAATGGCACAACAACAATGATATAACCAGAACAATATCAAAATAATACTAGAATTATATCAGAAAAAGCACCTTGATGAATGATAGAAATGTTGAATTGTCACTTCGAGGGGGCAACCTCTAGCAAAGAAGAGCTCTATTAAAATAATATTCAAGATAAAACTACTCATACCCTCTACTCTTATTTATACTAAATCTATGTATCCAAAAAAACAATCTAGAGGAATATCCTTCTAAAAGTGGAAGCTTCTATTAGGTCTTCTTACAATTGACTTATTCCTCCATATTGCTAGGACTTATTAACATTGACCTTTATTACATGGAAATATATTATTCTACCCACTTGAGAGATTAGGTAGCTTAGGTCCCTAATAGCCCACCATGTTTGGATTTCATTACTTGTATTGCTAGTATAAATTTGTAATTTATTTGTGCAGAGACAACTTAGTTTTCATTTCTTATCTGGTTTTATTTATCTTCATATCTTGTATTGATTCCTTATATAGATAACAATGTTCCTTGTTTCAAGACATGCAATTTTACATCATCTTTACGATCTTGAATAATCGTCCAAGCTCCGTAAGTTGAGTAAGCTGGTAGCATACTCTATTCCAACACTCAATAACTCGTTTAGATCAAAGTTACTTTGTTTGTGACTTTCCAAGTATGATAGTTGTGATATCATGATGATAATTTGTTGTATAAATTGTTCTTTGGTATAACTGGGATCGAATCCTGTAGCAATTTTATATTAAGAACTTTGGAAACCATTACCGTCCTCATACAAAATTTTCTTGATATGCATATATGCTTCAATATGATTTGAGTCTAATGAAAATATAGTAGAGACCATCATTATGCCATCTCAAAGAACCTGATTTTATTTTAATCTACATAGTTGTATTACATGATTATCTCAGGATTAATATGTTGTTGTTTGAATTGTCCATACAAGTTTGCATATAGTTTGAGTGTTGGATCAATCCTTAGAATTAGTCTCTTTCTCTATCCAATTGTTATTTATAATTCTTGACAGGGAGACTCATATTTCATTAGAAGTACAATATTTACTATTCTTTGTTTTCATTTATAATTAGACAAAGTTTCATTGAAGGTAGGAAAATAATTGCTTTTTGACACTTAGGTATTAAGCTTAAGTGAAATGTTTTAGCACTTGGCCATCAAGCACTTCTTTGTTCTGCTACCCAATAAAAACAATTTTTTTTGCAATAGAATTGTTTCATTTGATAAAAGTGTGGATAGATTAATTGTCCTTTATGTTAGCATTGAGATTCACCCTCGGACTGCTAGAGGATAATCCCAATACCCATCAAAATGTAAAATATAAGTTTGGTTTTGAATAGGTGGATCAACAAGATGGAGAAAGAAAGGGAGAGGGAAACAAACTACAAATCAGTAGGCTACACCAATGGGCAATCGAGTCATAAACATTTTTCTCATTGAAGGCACTAAAGTTACTCAACAGAAAACAAGATTATATGTTGATAGATGGAAGAATGAAGAAGGAAAACATAAGATAGAATGTTCACTAAACAAACATCCTCTAGGTTTAATAAATCAACAAATACTTGAATAAAACAATGACTGATGGGAAAAAATACAACAGATCCTCTGCTGCTTAGAGATCCATAAATCATTGGCAACCTTTGATCCTCAAATCTGGAATATATTCAAATAAGAAGATATATAAAACAAAAGAATTACAATATGAAAATCATAGCTCTCATGAGTCTCCAATAGCAGTAATGATTACAATCATAAAATGCCCTTGGGCTTACAAATGAACACACACAGGGAAACTGCCTGCTCCTATTATCTCTAGCCTCTCTTGGCTCATGACTCCAACCCCTCTCCAAGAACTCCCTCCTCCCTTAAATATAAAAAGCATAAACATATCCTTAGGAGGTCGAATCTCATATCTTTAATTGGATTCTAGGCATTGGAGATAGGTGGCAACAGTCAAAAGAGACAAAAATCCAACAAACTGCTAATTTTCAAGAAGTTGTTGGAAGTCTTTAATGAATTGTTTCCAACTCACTGTATGAGGTCTTAATGGAGCTAAAACTTAGGTTCAAGTGTCCCTTGACATCTAAATGATCCATGGGAATTCATCCAAACCCTCCTTGATAGTTGGAAACCTCCCAATAAGGCGAATATCCAATCAACTATGCAAAACAGAGAATTTGCAGCACATTCCGCAGCGCACTGGTGTTTTAATTTTTTCTCTCAAATTATAAACCAGATCAGGCTGAAATTTGGTCAACAAGTCAACAAGGATATAATATTCTTCCACAAAAAATTTCAGAGAAACCCACATTGTCCTTTTGGTTTTATGATCAAATTTGTAATAGTAGCCGCTACAAGAAATTTTGTAGCACCCTCCTATAAAATTGCTCTACAGATTTCGTAGCGGCTTTTCTGTGTCTGGCTAGGTGATTTTGTAGCTCATTTTCTGTGCCTGGCTAGGTGATTACATAGTGCCTTTGGTAGTGCAACTACAGAACATTCTATATAGACGATTATGTAGTGCCAGTCACTACGAAATCTCTATGTTTTTCAGTGTTATGCAATGAAGCCTAAAAAACACAAAAAGTCTTAGTAGATGGACTATGAGCCTGTAAATGCCTCTAGTAGGTGAAAATATAATATTTACCTAAACACTTCGAAATGCAAGGATGATCACCTTCAAAGTTTATATTCTTTCAGCCACTTCATCATCATTTGCAAGGTCATCACCATTTTATCAAGCAAGGCTCTTAAACTTTTCAATGTAGACTGACTTTAGATTTGAAATAATCATTGAAACTATAAAGGGAAAGAGTTGATGCAGGTTATATGATCAAAGGATAACAATGATGAGTTTAATGTACAAGTTCGTAGCACCAAACAAGGGATTTGCAACATAATTTGTAGCAGATTTTGTAGCATAAACAACAAGGGCGAAGAAAGAGATAGGTACAATAATGGAAGTGATGACATGAGGGTGATGGTGGTATAAGGGTGATGGTTATGGCATATAATCTTGTGATGGGATGAGGACATAAACCAAATATATGAGCCAACATCAACCTTAACTTATTTGTGCTAAGACCTAAGAACACCATACGGAGGAGATCCAAAGTAAAACTTAAACAAGACTAAGGATAAAAAATATAAAATATAAGGATGAATGACCCATAACAACTACATGTGACCCTTAAAAACTACATGTGATAAAACTTTACATGCCCAGTTTGATTTTGTAATCATAAGAATAGTTTCACTTGAAGGTGGGAACGAGATTACATGATGCTCAGAGCTTGCTTGAGTGAAATATTGTAGCATGCACCATTAGGGTATTTTCTTCAATTTTTTCCTAATGAACATGTTTCTTGTGATTTTCTAGTGTAGTTGATTTTTTTTTTTTTTTTATAGAGTAGATAGTTATGTTAGTCCTAGTCCTTGTACATAGAGTGTTGAGACCTCTAATATTACACCCTAGGATTGATGATTTAATGATCAACAATTAAGTTAATTAATTTTCTCAACATGCACAATGATATAAAAAAGAAAAAATGTGCATTTTTCAAAGGGTCACCATTTTGGGGAATTAAAGAGTTTCTTATACTCAAGGTTGCAAGATCACAAATCTCAGGAACACGCAAATGATGAAGGAAACATGACTCAAGAGATTCATACACCATGATGCATTTAGTCTGTAGACTCCACATTTGTATTCGTTCATTATAATTGTTTTTCTAGTGAATCCATATCTTCCATTCTTACTATTGCATTAGATCGACGTGAATAGAACATCAGAGCAACATATTAGCACCACAGTTAGTGTTATTGTGATTTTTTTCATGAGATATGAATTGATTTCATCTTGCATGACCAATTCTTACAAATTTTTTTTATAAGTTTGATATATGTAGAAGGTTTGTTTTATGTTTAAATGTATGAAGCATTTAAAGTTGTCTAAAGCATGAACCATCACAGATCTAGATTTATATTGTTCAAACTGTTGAATTCCTAATTACTCGTCATGTTTTTCTTTCTCTAAAAAGATAGCAGGACTTATTCTCATAAATACCTTTCTAGTTTATTTGTTTCCCCTAAAATGCATCCATCCATCCCTCTAAAATTCGAAGTGTTTGATTACACATGGTAACATGCCTCTTGGGGTTGAGATTTATTAGTCATCTTATCTGAATTTTTTTGAGGGTCGAGGAAGAAAGAGACATTCAAGAGATTTACAAAAATACTTGCTATATAAATATGGATTTAAAGCTCTATCTTATTTTTATCCCATGAGGTGCCTTGGCATAGTTCCATTAACAACCTAGAACATCTCAAGGAACAACAGGTTGTACAAATTGCTTCCCAATGTGTGGTTTATCTTCAAATTTATCTACAAAGGTTTCAATAAATTTGAGGGTCTACCACTTGAAAAATATAATTCTTAAAACACAAAATTCCTCTATTAAAATGTATATTAGAAGGGATACATACCAAATGCCTCAAAGAATGAGATACATACTAAACCAATCCAAATCAAGGAAGGAAACGATATTTGGAAATATCTATAGGTAAACATGAACAATATAACTAAGTTTACTTATTTTTATAACCATAATCATATAATAACAACTTGCGTATACAAACCTCTCCTAGTTAAGGAAAAAATAAAACTAAAACGTATGAATGAAAACAAAGGGTCTTCAAGATTTTTCTATAAATGTGAGATATGGGTTTTGGATCCACTTCCTTACACCTTGTAGAAAAAATGAGATATGAAAGGGTTGTGTAGTTTCAGATGAGAAATAGGGATTTATTTTGTGCAACCACTAGATCTCATGGATGGCTAGGTAGCACACCTCTTCACCTCTCTACTCAATAGGGTTACCTAGATTTTGTGTGAGAATTGTTGGCTTGGAGAACATACCTCCTTTAGTAATATGCATCTAAGGGAATCCCATATTCTATGCCCATTAAATACAAAATATTTTCATGTGCATCCTTACTAAATCCTAGTGAAACAAGCCATTGATTTTCCCTTCAACATTGAAATTCATAAATCAACTCAATCTAGATAGTTCCAATGGTAGAAAAAGAAATATTTGACCACCTAATTCATTTTCACGGGATAAACTTATTATCCTCTCATCATGTCTAAAATTCATAGTTACCCAATTAGTTATCCTCTCCTTGTACAATATATTTTCAAGCCTCAATAATATTTGCATTCTTTCCATCACTAACGACAAATACTATTAATTTCTTGTGTGAGTGTTGTTGACATTTTTAGGGCCAATTTTATCAATGTCAAATGACAACCCAATAACTATTTTAGCAATCCCATTCCAAATTATTATAGTTAGTGCTAACATTGTATTTTACCAAATACCCTTCATCTATTTCAAGTAACAACACATTAACTATAGGGGAAAAACATCTTAAACTGAACAACTAGTAAGTTTAATCAACATGTGTGGCCTATTAAACAATGAACCAAATGAATTTTTAGAGAGATTCTTGAAACTGAGTATGGGTGTGAGAGTATTCATAAGCTAGAGAAGGAGCACTCAACCTATGGTGAGGGAGAATGAAGTTGCAAGGGAGTATAGTAGATAGAAGATAGGATGAATTCCCAAAAAATGTGATTGCAACAAGCAAAGAAGAACTAAGTAATGAAAACCTATCTCGACTACTAAATCAACCCTTTCTCTATAATTTCGTAAGTATGGTATCAATCAATTACCTCTTTCAAAAAATTTGTTATATGTAGATGTCAAATGGCCATGTTAAGCTCCTTCAATATTCATTTCTACCCTTTGAGAAGTTATGGGTGCCACCCTTTTGTTGGAAGAGAGGTTGTATGAGTGGCAAAAGAGAGGTTGTACAAGCTCATAGGGAGGTTTGGGTAGAAGGATAAGAGAAGTAAAATGAGCAAGAGTCTCACAATCTCAATATTTTAGAAAATGTCAAATGGAAAATGCAAGTGAAAATCCCTATTTTTTTTGTCATGTCCATCTCAAAGTCAATTTCAAGTGGATGAGATTTCACTTTCACTATGTTCAATAAACATCAAATAATCAATAAGAAAGTCAATAATCAAAATAGGTGTACATCTATTAATTCACTTGTATTGATGCAGATGTGGAAATTAGTGTTAGGACATCGGTTAAGAGATGTTTGTATGGGCCAAAGACAAATTTTATGAAATTTCACTAAAATTTTACAATAGAATTGATTTTTTTTTCTTCAAACATGGATTCATATGTCAAATTTTGACCCCAAATGTATAAAATAGTGTTAGAACATCAGTTAAGAGATGTTTATCTAGGGAAAAGCAAAAAAAAAAGACAAATTTTACAAAATTTCACTAATTTTTGACAACATAATCAATTGTTTTACTTCGATCATGAATCCAAATGTAATATTTTATGGAGGTAATAGTGTGAAATAATTCTATTGTTATTATACAAAGAATCCTAAAATTTGTAAAAGTAGTAGTATTGCAAACTTATTTCTTAAATATAATGAATTTAGAGATCATAGAGATTGAAGACTTTCTCTACATGAAACTATCTTGTTTTACAAAATCTAGCATACAAAATAGTCTCA
>ML778032.1:312824-352234 GCA_009831015.1 Picea engelmannii
ACAAAGAATCCTAAAATTTGTAAAAGTAGTAGTATTGCAAACTTATTTCTTAAATATAATGAATTTAGAGATCATAGAGATTGAAGACTTTCTCTACATGAAACTATCTTGTTTTACAAAATCTAGCATACAAAATAGTCTCATATATATGTAGTAAATTTATATATAATAAATTTGGAAAAAAAAAAAAGACAAATTTTACAAAATTTCACTAATTTTTGACAACATAATCAATTGTTTTACTTCGATCATGAATCCAAATGTAATATTTTATGGAGGTAATAGTGTGAAATAATTCTATTGTTATAAGACAAAGAATCCTAAAATTTGTAAAAGTAGTAGTATTGCAAACTTATTTCTTAAATATAATGAATTTAGAGATCATAGAGATTGAAGACTTTCTCTACATGAAACTATCTTGTTTTACAAAATCTAGCATACAAAATAGTCTCATATATATGTAGTAAATTTATATATAATAAATTTGGAAAATATTTATAAGAAAAAGAAAATACATAATAAATGATAAATAATAATAAATCACTAACTATATTAGTATCAAAATAGAAAAAATGTTATTATATGATCTTAGAAAATGTTACTTAAATCTGAATTTTGAATAAATATTTTACTCATTTAAAAATACCAAAAACATGAGACGCTTAAATGTTGATTGTAACACACAAAACATTATATTAATTATTAAATTTTTAATTTTCAATATAGAAGAGATACATATAATCCACATAAATATGATGGGCCACAAAACATTATATTAATTATTAAATTTTTTATTTTCAATATAGAAGAGATACATATAATCCACATAAATATGATGGGCCACTTGCTTAAATTTTATAATATTTAAATCAAAGATATACGTTTTGAGTGTATGTAATCTAAATAAGTTTTTTTTATTGTCGGCCAATTGCTTAAAAGAATTTAAATTATAAGAAATATACAGTTTGAGTATATATAATCAAGATACGTTTTATGCTGGACCACTTGCTTAAAGGAAGTGGGGCCTTTCTTAGCTTTCAACCATGATGATGAGTTAGTGATGATGGTCACAAATTTATTAATTTATTTTGTTTTAAATTAAAATTATTTAATTTATTAAGATACTTTAGGCTTTTAAAGTAAAACATTATGGACATTTGAATGCTACCATGATATTTTTCTGAATACAATATGACATATGATAATAAACTATCTTGTATGGTTAGTGACAATGAGTGTCACAAATTCATTTATTTACTTATTTAAAATATAAATCCTTTAATTTATTGAGACATTGAAGTAAAACATTATGATTATAGATTATGTTAGAAAATAAATTGAAAATAATTATGTTAAATTATTTATTCATTGTTAGGTAAATATTTAATTAAGAAATAATAATAATAATAATAATGTATAATTATAATAAATTTTTATCTATTTTATATTATTAAATAAAAAAATTATTTAATAATTAAAATAATATTATTAATAGAGAAAAACAATATGATATCAAATATTATTAAATAAAAAAATTATTTAATAATTAAAATAATAGTATTAATAGAAAAAAACAATATGATAATGATTATGATTTTGAATATATTTTTTTATATAATTTTTTTTATTTTAAAAATGATTATGATATTGAATATATTTTTTATATAATTTTTTTTATTTTAAAATTTAATAATTAATTATATAATGATGCAAAATTTTAAATAACTTCTATATCATTAAAATGTATATTTAAAAAAATCCTTATTTTTATTCAACCATTAAGGCATCATGTCAATTTTTATTCAACCATTAAGGCACTAAGTCAATTTCTATTTTTACTATTTTTATTTTTACTTATTCATTGTACCATATTTTTCCATCCCTACATAACTAGGATGGCTACATTTATCATCAACTTATTTGGCGAAAAATAAATAAAAATCCTCTTTTCCAAGGAAACTCATTATTCTTAAATTTATGCATAAGTCCTTTTGAAATTCCTTTTTACCTATGAAAAAAACATTTTAATATCCAATTCCAATGTTTGTCTTGAGTAATAATATGCCTCATCTCTTTATGATATCTGTTAAAAAAAAAAATTATTTTCATCCCCATCCTCTTTGTAATATTTTCTAAGAGAAGCTAGTTTACAATGTTATTTTTAAGTTTATTATTGGTAAAATCACAAATTTTGAATACCTTAAAGCTATGTTTTAAAATAACGGTTCTGTAAATTACTATCCATATTTTATTAGTTTGAGATATTTTATTATGCAATTTATTACCTTAAATATCATATTTAATATTAATAGAGTAATGCTTAAAATTATGGAAATAATTGAAACTGAAATGAAACAAACAAATAAATGAACACACCATCCACACAAATGAATATAAGATGTTACTTAGGAAACCCAATATAGGAGAAAACCTAGTTAGAAGGTGAGGCATATGCTCTACTTTCCCTTGTTGATCAGTATATTATCATGTTCATTCATAAAGGGGGTTTTAAAATTGTGAAAATATAGTCAATATATTATAGGTATTGGGGCGGTGCATGTAAGGAATAGAGGGTTTATAGGTATTGGAGGGTATAAAAAGGGGTATCTGGTAAAAATAGGTGATATATAGTAAACATATGGGTTTTCTTAATTGGAAAGATGTATTGGGACATGAGGTTTCAAGAAAATGGTTTTGGGAGGTATTTATCAATATCTAGTGAAATTAGAGGTATTCTTTAATATCCCATGAATTCATGTGCTATGCCACGGGTTCAATGAGTGGAGACCCTATGTATAAAATATAAGTACAAAGAAATGGGCACTCACTTTGAAGTTTCCATTGGCATTGTGGTTTGAATTATTGTAATAGAATCTCCTTCCTCTTCTATTATGCTTCAATATCCCACTCCTAGATGATATACTCAATTACGGAACAATAACAATACCAAAATAATGGAACCCCTTCCTTTCCTAGGAGTTCGGTATTTAACATAGCCTAATAGACATTTAGGGTTAGGGTAAGGGTTTTTACATGCCTCAACCCTCATTTAGTGTTAGGATTTTGGACCTCGTGGAATCTTCTTAAAATTCCACACATAAATATCTCACATGTGTGAGTAATTAGGATGAATATGGCATCCACTTGGTACCATGGTAGTCAAAAGGGTAGGTCAACTTGTAGGAGGCACAACTTTTGCATATGAACTTGGATTGAGGTTATTTTTTCATTGTTGGAAATATTTTAGTGTGTATAATAGAATCAATCCAGTCTAATATTTGTTCTCACAAATTTTTGACCCCCAAGAACAACTATCGAAGTTTCTAGACCCAAAATCACCAAACTAGGACCTACCCCTAAAATGGGCCTTACAAGCCAATCCTCCAATTTTTCCACCAAAAAAGTCCAAATATAGATGAAAAATTATATAATGATCCATTTCAAATCATATTTTCCCATTTAGGGAGGATTTTGGTCCCCAAAATATTTTATTGAATGTTGTGGGGAAATTTTCCCTCTACCATATCCTTAGGGTACCCTCCTTCTCCAATACTCTAAAACAACCATACTATAGAGTCTCAATCTTCTTACCAAGACCCTATAGCCTTTATTTGATCATATGAAACCAAAAAATTTCTCCCACCTTCAATGTTTTCTCAATTCTTTGCTAATCATGTTGGGCCTTGTACTTTTCTTGTGAATTCTTCAATGTCTCATGTACTTGCAAATGGATCTTCCTAATCCTTTCAACGTTATTTTTTATTTTTTTAATGCATCTCTTATGATGTCTTCCATCACTCCTCCTTTATATCCATATACAACATCCAAGGGTTAAGGAATAACACACCCAAAGCAAGTTTGAAAACAAGACTTACTAGTCGAAGTGTGGACTTCTCTATTATAAGAGTGTTTCAAATATAAATCAAAATTTCATCCTAGGTATTTGAATGATTTTGATTATAACCCCTCAAAATATGAACCAATATCCCATTAGCTACTTCTATTTACTCATCTATATGTGGATAGAAATTTGTATATCTCTTCAACTTGGAGCCCATCTTCTCCCAAAGTATACTCCAAAAGGCACTGAGAAATCAAGTATCCCTATCTAAGATGATTATCCTAAATACCCCAAGGTGAACTTATACCTTTTCAAATAACATGTTTTCTTATTCTTTTTAATTTATGGTATTTTTAAAAGGCATAGGAATGCATGTCTTATTGAAGTTGTAAACTACCACAAACAGATAATCATGTCCCTTCCAAGTTGTTGGAAAACCACTCAGAAAATTCATGGAAATGTTATCCCAAGGTCTAGTCGGTACATGTAAGGGATGGTATAAACCTTTATTTCTATTACTAGGCTTGTTGGTACAACAAAGTATCCATCCTCTAATAAATTGAAATACATCTTCTTGCATTATGGGCCAATACACGTACCTCCATAAGTTGGAAACTATCTTCCCAACACCAAAATGTCCTGCAACCTTGGAGGTCTAAGCCTCTCTAATAAGCCACAATATTTCACCTTTAGGAACATATCACTTAGCTAGCTTATAGAGCAACCCGTTATGGAGATGATAGTCATATTTACCATCACCTTCTTCTACATGAATTTGGCCATGTAGCTATTGAAAAACCTCTTTAAATTCCTCATATTTTATCTATGCCACTTTGAATGCATCATGGATAAAAATATCCATGTGCATAAGAATTCTCAAAATTGTAATATTGGATGTGGGTGGCCTTAAAAGCATGTATACCAAATCATTAGTGCTATTGTTCTTATATTTGATAATTGGATGAAACTATTGTAAAAACCCCATCCACTTGTATTGTTTGGTTTGTTGAAGCTTACTTTGTGCCTTCAAATACTGCAATGGTTGGTGATTGACATGGATAATTTTTTCCTTTCCCATCAAATAGTGCTTACACTTATAAAAAAGTTGAACTAGAGTGTATATTTTCTTATCATATGTAGGGTAGTTCAAGACTCCACCACGAAAACCTTTAGAGTGACAACATATCAACTTATCTCCCTTCATCAAGACCATTCCCATAGCATGTCCACTTGCATATTTCTCCACTTTGAAATGTTTCTACAAATTAGGAAATGAAAGAATTAGTGCTTGAATGATATTCCATTTCATCTCATCAAAATATTTATGTTGATTCATCCCCCAGTAGAAACTCTTACCACTAGTTGTTATGGAATGAAGTGGTCCAACTACAATTGAAAAGGATGTTTTAAACATCTTTAGGTATTGTTTTCCCCAAACAAATCTCCCAAATTTAGTAAAATTCATAGGAATTTGCCACTTGAGGAGGGCCTCCATTTTTGTGAGATCTATATTTATTTCCCCTCAACCAATCACATACCCCAAGTACACCAAATATTGCTAACCAAACTCACATTTATTAAACTTATCCAACAACATATTCTTTTTCAAAGAATATGACACCCACGTGAGATGTGAGATATGCTCTTCCCAGGTAGATATATAAACCAATATACCATTAGATAACTACAATATCATAAATGAATATAGAAATGGATACAATACATCATTCATCAAATGCATAAAGTCCATTGGTGCATTACATAAAACAAAAGGCATTACCATCCATTAATATAGACATCGCCTTCTCTTGAAGGTGGTCTTATAGGTGTCTTGTTTTTTAAATAATACCAACTTGGTGAAGTACTTAGCATGTTGCAACTAATCTAACAAATCATCTATCGTAGGTATATGGTATTTATTATTGAGGGTGATATTGTTTGAATATTTGTAGTCAATACACATTTACCGAGTCCCATCCTTGTTGGGTACTATGATGATAGATGACCCATAAGCTGAGGTGTTTGGTCAAATTACTCCATGCTCTAGTAGCTATAATTGTTTCTTCACTTCATTTTCTTCTAGGATTGATTATCTATACAACTCAATATTTAGAAATGGGGATATATGAAACAATTGTATCTCGTGCTCCACTTCCCTCTTAGGTGGTACCCCTTTAGGATCCTAAAATAATTCTATATATGCCTACAACATCTCCTCCAACTAACAATTTCACTATTTATTATATCCCTCTAGAAATGCCTTTACTTTTACCGATTCATCACTTAGCTAATTCTCACTCAAGAAAAGTTATAGAAACTTCCTACTATAATTAATCAATTTCTTGGTTTGGTTAGAACTTACCAGAGAGATATTGGATTTACCTTTTTGTGCATTGACAATGAAAGAATTACCATACTTGAACAAGCAGTGTTGGTTTTCTTTCCTCAAGAAGATTGCATCCATCATATACATGTATGGGCTTCCAAATACTACATGTCACACATTAAGTGGTACTACATCTACCCCCACTTCATCAATATAGTTTGCACTTATAAAAAATATGGTCTTACACTATTTAGTGAACTTGAGATCTACAAACTTGTTTACCCATTTTAATAGATATGGTTTATGATGATCATGAACTTCCAATATAAGCTTGCTAACTAGATATTATTCTATGTCGTTGGCCTGTGAACTGGAATTGATTAGAGCATCCACATTTGTCTTCTTGACTTGGATTTTAATATGAAAGAGCTTAGTAATATCCTTATCTTACTTATGATGGAAACTACTTAGGTTCACCTCCTTCTACACTATAGTGCATAAAATAATCGATCTACATATGAGCCATTCTCTACTTGGTTTCATGAATCCATGTCTAGCATTTTATTCTTCTTGGAATCCTTCTTACAATTTTTTGTATTAATCTCTAAATCTGGCTTACAACACTTATCTTTGGTGTGATCATTGATATCAAAATGGTTGCAGTGGTTGTTTTCCTCTTATCCTTTTATTTTCACTTCGTGTTCCCCTTCTTGGAAGAATATTGATGTCCTTTATGTTTGGGACCACTTTGTTATCCTTTCTTATTTCCTATATTCTTTAAGTATCATGCTTACACACATGCCTCATCAAATTCCTTACATTTAGAGAGTATCACTTGCTTTTTTAAATGATTGAGAATACCCCTTAGATACTTTCTAACTTCTTGGAATATACACCCAACATAATTTCCATTTTTATGAACTTGGTGATGTAATCTTGCAAACTTTTTCCTTTCATCTACCTGAAGTGATGTCAAGGGATCCACTAGTCCTCTACATACCCAATAGGGTGGAACCAGGACTTGATGAGGGTTTTAAATTCGTCCCACTTAGTTATTAGGGAATCACCCTCTATCCTAAGCATCTCTATGTGGTTTTCCTACTAGGTTAGGGCATGGCCCTCTAATTTTAGTAGAGAAAATTAAATATTTTTCTCTTCTCATATGTTATGGACACTAAAATAAAATTATAACTATTGCAACTAGTTATTCAACTTAAAAAAATCAATATGACCTTGGTAGGATTTGATTTCTACTTTCACTTCCATTTTAAATAGAGATTGTGAAGAAGTAATGACACTAGAACTTGGTTTCACTTTGCCCTGGTCCTTTTTCAACTCTTTTTTTAGGGCATCATTATCTCCCAATTTCTCTTCTAATCCATCTTATGAATTAGATCCACCAACCTCACCAAAAGGTCCAATCTTGTTCCCTATAGCCATGATGAGGAGGGAAATGTTGCGAGACATATCAACCACTTATTCTTTCATCTTTGAAAATATCTCCTCAACCTAATCTTGAGGGTTATTATCACTAGACTCACCCACCATGGCTAGGGTTCCTAGACTTCCTTCTTAAGCCAATTTCCCTATCCTGCAACTTCTCACAAAACCCCAAAGAAAATTTCTCTAATACCAATATGATCTATAAAATGTCATGGATATTCCACTGAAATAGTTTGTCACAACAGATCTTACAATATTATGAAATGTTTTATTATGTAGTTTATTACCTTATATCACAGATTTAATATTACTAGAATAACCCTCAAAATTATGGAAATAACGAAAACTAAAATGAAAGAAACAAGCAAATAAACATACCATCCACACAAATGTACACAAGATGTGACACAGGGAGCCCAATATGGGAGAAAACCCAACTAGAAGGTAAAGCATGAGCTCTATTTTTTTTTTTTTTTCTCAATTATGAAATGCAAGTACAAAGAAAGGGGTACCCAATATGGAGTTTCCATGGATATTGTGGCTTGAATGGTTGCTTCAAAATTTTCTACCTCCTCTAATATGCTTCAATATCCCATTATTAGATGCTCTTCTCATCTATGGAACAATAACAATACCAAAATAATGGAACATGTTCCTCTCATAGTGGTTCAGTATTTAACATTATTTGTTAGACATCTAACGATAGGGTTAGAGTTTTGCATGATTCAACCCTCAATTAGTGTTAGGTTTTTGGACTCTCTAGAATCTTCTTGAAATTACACATGTGACTAGCCCCACATGTGTGAGTAATGGGGCTTAACATGACATCCACTCAGTACCACGGTGTTCAAGAGAGTAGGTCAACTTACGGAAGGAATAACTTCTACATATAAACTCTCATTAAGGTGATTTTTGCATCATTAGAAATATTTCGATGTGTTTAATAGTGTCAAAGAGATTGGAAATATACATATGATAATTAATCATTTTTTACACTAAAAAAATATTGAAATAGATGAAAATTATATAATTATCCATTCTAGATCAATAATCTTATCATGTTAATTGTACATACACTTCATCTTTTCAAACATAATTTCCCTTTATAAGTCTTACATCTTTTCAAACATGATTTCCCTTTATAAGTCTTACATCTTTTCAAACATGATTTCCCTTTATAAGTCTTACATGATTCATCACATCTCAATGACATAGACCACCTTAATCTTAGTAATTATAGAATCATTAAAATCAAACATGTTTTAGAGCCAAGTTGTTCACTATAGTGTTGGATGAGCACATCTCAAAATTCATATACCACAACAACTTCCACTTAAAGGGCTATGATAGATTTTGATAAAATAATCAAGCTACAAATTATATCTTAACTATCAAGGCCATTAATTGAGGCAATTGATCTCAATTAATTGATATTATTTTGATTTGTGGAAATAATTCAACCTCATCTAAATAATACTAGTACTAGTTTTCTAGATATGAATAATTATTACAGGAAACAATTTTGGCAAGGTAAAAGTTCACACGAACTATGCTACTTACCTTAACAACATTATTTTTATTAACTAAGGTTACGCCATTTCTGTCACACCATCTCTCACTCCTTTTGGTTATATATATATATATATATATCTATAATTTGGACAAATTGCTTTTTGACAAATTTAACGTTAAATGATGATTATATTCATTTTGGTGTTGTTACTATTATTATGTGTATGGAATACAATGCAATTCTTATATCTTATATAGTAATGGGTTGGGATATTTGACCTTATGATTTTCATGGATTACAATAAAATTCAGAATGGAATGTGTATGGAATACAATGCAATTCTTATATCTTATATAGTAATGGGTTGGGATATTTAACCTTTATGATTTTTATGGATTATAATAAAATTCAAAATTCCATTGTTTTGGTTTTTATTATTAAAAAAAAAAACTTATAACATTATTGCTTATTTAAATAAATACAATACATTCATGTTACGAGATTAGTCATTTTTAAAAATAACATTCAAAATGCTTTTCATTTATCAACAAAGCCTAAAATGTTTATGTTGCTTTATTCCTTTTGCAAAGACAATCATATCATCTTTAAAGGTTTCAAGATATTCAATTTATAATCAATTTTTCCATAACGTTGTAATATTAAATATGTATATATGGATGTGAGATTTGTTGTATTGGAATTTTGTATACATTGTGGTTTTATGTTTATGTTTAAATAATCTTTATCTACATGTTATCTAAACTCATTAGATATAAAATGTTAAATACTCATGTTATTGTTTTTTGAATTTTAGGGTTTACCCTCTTACACCAAGGCATTATTTTACATTATAACATTCTTACATTAGTTTTTTTTGCTTAGTTGGTTATGTTTATAGCATGTGGAGGTATTATTTCTTTTACCTTCGATTGTGATATTGTGTGGAGGTATATTCCAATCATGATTTCAATGGCCATTTTGACTCCCATGGAATAGAAGTTAAGTTAAACAAGAATAATGTTTTGGATTTCATTGTTTCTAAAAAAGTTTTTTACAACATTATTGTTTATTTAAATAAAAGATAGCAAATATTACTACATTTTATATATATATATCTAACCATGTTATTTTTAAAAGTGACATATAGGTGATCATTGCTTCTCTGCAAGCTAAATCAACAACATTTTTCTTTGTCGTGTTTGTAAAGACAATCATATCATTTTATATGTTTCAAGAAATTCAATCCATAATCATTTTTTCCCATTAGGTTGTATCATTAAATATACTATATACAAATATGGGATTTGGATTTGTTGTAGTGGAATTCCATAGACATAGTGGCACTATGTTTATGCTTAGATATTCTTTTTTGCATGCTCTCTAAACTCATTCGATCTAAAATTTTCATTCCTCATTTTATTACTTTTCAAATTTTAAAGTTTGCCTTCTTACACCAAGGCATTATTTTCTTTCCTTTCCAGCTTCCATGTATTTGACCAAGCATGGAAATCACATTTGTGTCCTTTCTATACCCTTTTTCCCTATATATTTGACAACACTCTACCATCTTATATCATTATTAATTATCTTATGATATCAAAAAGAGATATCCATGGAGCAATAATGGAGGAGGTAATTTCATAAAGAGAGTTTTTTTTCCCCTAAAATTTATTATCATGCATATATTTTCTCCATATTGAGAATGATTTTATCATCTCTCCAAGCTATGTTTGATCTGTAAACGAGGGATTTATATCCCACTAGCGTCAACAACACAAATCCTTTGAGGAAGTTTCTTTTGAGCTATGGTATTAGGCTTGTACATAGTGATTTGTCTGCAAAAATACTAGTAGGCCTTTGTCCTCTTCCTATACAAGGATCTCAACCTTATTTTCCTTCTCTATTATTCTAATGGTTGCAAGCCATATTCCCTATGAAACCTCTACTCGATTGGATGTCTGATTTCCAAGAATTTTTTCACAATGCAAGTCTGATTGCAACTTCTCTACAATTACCGCATTCTTCGATGGCATGTAACTCTGTTCAAATTAGATTGCAAGGCCCATGTTCCATAATGCATTATAAGAAATGATGATGGTCGCAACAATCCAGTATACCCCTTGGATTGATTCCCTTTTCAATGAGGCATATTCCAACGCAACACAATCTCAATTTTCTATGATTAGCCAAGAGTACTTCCAATGAAAAAACCACATGCCATTTAACAACATCATACCAGTCCTCGTTAGAGAATAATTCAAAACACATTAAAAATAACTGGATTTTAACTTGACATGAGGAAATACTCAAATTGCAGGGAAGGATGGAATATCTCCTAGTAGTTAATGCTTAATCCGCTCTCCTTCTAACTGGGATGACTAACTCTATATCAATTTTAGAGAAACTTTCAATTCCTTTAGAGAAGTATCAAAACCTCACTCAAAATATATGTTACCCTAATTTTCAATCATGTTAAGGATAAACATTTAATGAGGCCTCAATCCCAAATCAAATATTGATCAATTGAACATATGTTTCAACATAGACCCATCATCGTGACCACTGGGGAGTGGCATAATGATTGTCTCCCATTATATTTGTTTCCAAAAGTCTCCCTTGGCTTAGGTATGATAGAAAATCTGTCATTTTCTCTCAATTTCTTGTCTCAACCTCCATGGAAATGTAGAAATAGTTCCTCTCCCACCATCACTTAGTAAACAAAAAGGAATCATTAGTTCCTTAAACTACAGGAAAATGATGATCTTTAAACATTTCCATGTAATCAAACCCTTTATGTGATTTTTTCCACCATCTGACATGACTAGGCACCAATCCTAGAGTTGGAGTAGTTTTCTTCTTAAAGAGGATAGCAATTGTTCTTTGTGAATTTCAAATACACAAATGACAAGGAAAAACCCATCAAACACTCACATTCATTCCACAACTACATATGACCTGTTCATACCTTGGGTAAGAAAAAACACACAACAAATTCCCCTAGCAGATGAGAAAATGTTCCAACAAGAATTAAATTGACTAGCAGTGAGAGGAATCGACCAAACTATGAATTAAATCAACCCAGGCATGGAATCTACAATATGGGGAGGATGTATGGTAGTGGGGAAGTATACATTGTGTATATATTCAATAGTAACCAAATTTGTGGAACAAAATTATAAATTTCACTATAAATGGAAGAGTCAATTGATATCATCCATGGATCTTTGATTTAGAAGAAATGGATGAAGAGGATTTTGGAGCTATTGACATACATTGAAAAATGGTTTTTTAAATCAAACTAATAGAAATTGAATCATAGGTTCTGGAACATCCCCACTATAATTCCCAGTTTAATTAATGCATAATGTAGATATGAATTTGGCTATGGCCAAGTGATGTAACATGTGAAATGTTATTTATTTTTTTATTTTTTTTTTGAATTTGAATAAATATAATGTGATACCAGTTTTGGGGAATAAGGATAGAGATGGGGGATGATTAATCCACAAGAAAAGGGGGAATGCCTAGGGAGTGTCTAGGAGGGGTCCAATGGAGAAATTAATTATGGGTATTAATTCAAACCCATATTTTTTTATTTATATTATCAGTTGGGGAAACCTTTTATTTTCTGGTTGAGTGTGTAAGAGCCCAATCATTGAATACTTTTGATAGGGTGGTTGTGAGAGTCACATCCCATAGTTATTAGAGAGCATGGGGATGAAGAACAATCAAATTTTGGCAGAGTGAGAAGTCAACTATATTGGGAAAAGAGAGGAAATTTGTATGGGTATTAACATGCAGTTTTACACATTCAGTTTTTTCATGACCAACAAGGAGAGAACAAGGGATAAGAGCTTGGGAGATGGAGTAAGAAGGATGGGTTAATTCTAGAGCGTCCTCAAGTGTTCTTGGATCATTTAAGAGATAGAAATCGAATATTCAAGTTGTCAGGCATGAAGAGTGGAATCCTGGGTGAGTTGCACTATATCAACAAGTGTTTGATATTGTTTTTGTTTGTTATTTTACTAGCAGTGAGTTCCGAGTAGAAAGATTCCTAGCCAAATAGACCCTGATAAACGAATGGGACACCCAATGGACTAATATTAGTGAAGGGGTACATTCTTTGGGTTGGGTAGGCCAAGAGGAAGAGAGATGGAGGAAATTCAGGATAGTTGTAGGAGAATACAATCGATTGTGTATTATTTGAGCTGTGAGTGGATTGTGAGAGGCACCCTTATTTTTTGGATTCCTAGCCCCATCTTGGGGTGACTTGCTGTTGAGATTTAGAACAACAGGTCTATGGTTTGGTGGAATGTGCTTCCCAAGAAGTTGGTTGCACAAGTATTTTTAAAAGATAAGTGTTCATTTATTTTTTGAGTTATTTGATGAGTTTAATTGTTGTGCTTAACTATGTGAATATGAATGGTTTATTTGTTGTTGTGGATGAGTTTATTAGTTGCATTTATGTTCTTCTTGAATGTTTTATATTCATTTCTTTGTGGGTATTATAATTTGGTTAAAAATGTGTTTTAATCATAGTTGGTAAGCTACAACAAATAGTTAGCAACACGTTTTCATTTTTATGTTTATTCTGCGTAGTAATGTTCCTATGTTAAGTTAGGGGATGTTACATTATGGTATCAGAGCTCAAGTTTCAACACTAATCTTGTATGGGTTAGGATCCAACGCGAATTGATCAAATTCGTGGTTGTAGATTTCGTCTTGTGAAGAATTTGTGGAAAAAACATGAACCAAAGTGAAATCCCCAAATTATGAGTATATTTCAATTTCAAGTGCTTTAGAGTAGGAAAAGAAGAAAAATTATGGCGTCACATTGCAGGTTGAAGAGTTGATTTTGGCATGTAGGGTCAAATTCTTGTGTGTTTCATTGCGACCATGAATTTTGGTAATCAAAAACCCATATTATTTTAACCTGGAGAATCGACGATTGATATTCAATTGTAGAAGGTATGAATAGGGTGTTCCCAACATGCCTTTAGGAAAAATATTTCAGAAAGACTTTGGAGTCGGGAATGAGGTTAACTCTGAAGGGAAGAGTTTGATGGCATGATCCTAAATCAATGAGAACCCTTGATCAACAATTTTCTCATCTGTAAGATCTCATAGAGAATTTGTTTAAGAAAGACTCATTCAGATGGTTGGGTGTGTTTTCAGGTTTCGATGAAGTCAGTCCAACCAAATTAAAGGTCGAGCAGTTGAAGCTTTTTGAGAAGATATGGATCATTGAATGCGAGCAATATCATCCATTATATATTTCATAAAGGAATGTTAGGAAGGTGACATCGAATTCCAATGGTGGTGAAGAGTTTACAATGAACTCAGACCGACCGAGGTAACCAATGTGCAGTTTTGGAACCTGAGTTGATCAACGTTGTTGATCAAAACTATTGTTGATAGTCCAATATATCGGAAGACAATGTTTCCTTGGAAGGGACAAGGGTGAAGGAGAGTGCCACATAAGTTTTCACGTTAGTACGCCATGTCAGCAAGGGTGGATGAATCAACAAATTCCATGTGGTAGTCAAGTTAGAGAAAGGGTTTCTCACAAGCTTGTAGAGATCTAGCCATGGCTTGGCAAGGCTAAGCAGATCAACGATTGTGATTATTCATGATTATGAGATTGATGATTTGGATCTAGTAAATTAGTGAATTTTTCCATGAAAATTTTTATTTTTTGAATTTCTTCATCTTGTGGGGCATTTTTGAGGGCCTAAACAACGTTTTTAGAAAAATCAATTTTCACAAAAATATGTGTAATTTTAGTATAATTTTTTTTTCCATCTAAAATGAAAGAGATCGAGGAGATATTTCCAATGATCTATTTTGAGTGCAAAACAGAGCTTGTATGAATTATTTACAACCTCAATAGTTAAGGGTAAAATTTGGTACCAGATTTATTTTAGAAGGTATAACTCCTAGCTTGGGAGTCAATTTGGAGCCCATGAGTATTCTATGGAAATATCATGGAATATATAAGTCATCAATAGAGGCATATTTGAGTTCTAGACACCTAAAAATGTGCCGGAAGAGAAAGAGGACACCTATAGCATGCAGGGCTAAAAAGGGAAAACAATAAAAAACTTTTGAAGACCATAACTTTCTGTTCAGAACTCAGAATTGGGAAAATGAATAGTCGATGGAAAGGTATTGAGGAGGGGAATCCATATATTAACCAATCAAATTAATTTAAATAGTTAATTTTATAATCAAATCAAAAGAAGATTACTAGTGGCAATAAAGGGGAGGAAAAATCATGAATTATTTTCCAAATTGTGTATGTATTTATTTTTTCTAATAAAAAAAAATTTGAATGCATATTTTCTATAGAATTTAGAGGTTCAGAAAGACATTTGGTTCATGTATGATAACTACAACCATGGAAGATTCCCAAGGGCCCTATAGTCATGAAGATGAATTTAGAGGTTTGCATGTCATCATAGGAAATGATGCGATCGAGTCTAATGGAAGAAGATATATGCATGAGCATGAAACTATGAGGATCATAAAAAGGGAAGTGTATATTTATAGGGCTACATGAAAAGATTATGAAAGCTCATGAAGAGATGCTACAGGTTGTGTTTTTGGAGTGTTTTGGAGCTAGAAATTGAAGAGTTGGGTTGCTAGGTCTTAAGAGTGAACTCCTTGGTGAGTTTCACTATATCATAAAGAGTTTGATGTTTTTTTGTTGGTTATTTTACTCGTAGTGAGTTCCCTTGAGTTCCTAGCTACCTGAGCGAGAGAGACCCTAATAAATTAATGGGATGCCCAATGGACTAAGATTAGTGAAGGGGTACATTCCTTGGGTTGGAAAAGTCAAGAGGAAGAGAGATTGAGGAAATTTGGGATAACTGTAGGAGAATACAATGTGTTGTATGTTATTTGAGCTATGAGTGGATTGTGAGAGGGACCCTTATTTTGTGGATTCCTAGCCCCAACTCGAGGGTGACTTGTTGTTGATATTTAAAGAAACATGTGTATCGTTGGGTGGAATGTCCTTCCCAAACAACCCTCTATACAAGTATTTTTAAAAGATAAGTGTTCATCTATTTTGTTCATGAGTTTAATTGTTGTGTTTAAGTCTATGAATGTGAATGGTTTATTTTTTGTTGTAGATGAGTTTATTAGTTGCATTCATGTTAATCTAGAATGTTGGATACACATTTCATTATGGGCATCAAATTTGGTTAAAAATGTGTTTTAATCGTAGTTGGTAAGCTACAACAAATGTGTTAGCAAAAAATAATAGTTTTTAGGTGTATTGTGCATTATTTGTCCCCATAAATACATTTATAATAGAATATTAGACCACATAAGAATAACATTTGGGTAATGGGAAGGCCAACAAGATGACCTTTCATTTTTAGTATTCTCTCCCTTTCCATTTTTCCATTTTTTATTTAATTCTCATTTTTCTCTCATATTCATTTTGTCTTACTCAACTTCACATTTATTTATCTTTTACATAGTTTCGATAACCTTCATAGATTTCCAAATTTCTTTGTAGATATCTAGTCTTACTCCCATTAAGTTTGTTTAGATATATTTTAGATCAATCTTAGGGGCCAATGCTCTCATAGCCTTCACTTTCATCTTTGGTAGTTGAAGGTTTATTATTGACTCAAACATTCTGACTAGTTTATATACAAACTATGCAACAATGACCATGAATCATAATAATCATTATTTCTTATTCATAAATCCCTACAATTTTGATATCCTATATTCATGATGAAGACTAAAAGTGTCTTTTTTTTTTTCATGAAAATGATTATTACATATGGATACATTTAAGACCTTTTGTTTTACTATCTTTTACCATTTTATTTAGACAAGTAAGAAAAAGAGATGAATCTTCTTAACTTTCAACTTAACACTAGATAATGGATTTTGTTTGCAATTTTGCTGGAATACAAATTCACTCTATCATATTATTCACCTCTTCTCAACTTTAAATATTAAATATTATCTAAAATCACTATACTAAGTTTTTTAGTATTAAAATCTTATATCTTTATATCTCTTCTCTTTTCATCCCAATAGATCTTTCCACTACTTCTATCTATGTTTATTTATGAAATCACCTTAACTCCTTTGAATTATACTTTTTTGGTTTCACCATAACGGGCTGTCTTGCTTTGCAAACAAGCGGTTTAATGTTGTTGGCCAAGTGCATACATGTGGTTTCTCAGTGAAAAGGATATTTCCACGCAAAGCACATTGGAAAGCATCTTCCTTGAATAAATATATAAAAACAATCCCCCCAAAAGACCTTATACATTCGCTGGGATAATATTCGCAAAAGACTTATGATAGGGTTTTATAAATATGGATAAACTTGTGTATGGTATATAATGTGGATACGGAATGGACAGTTGGCAGTTAACTGTTAGCGAGTGCCGTTCGTATCCAGAAATCAAGTTTACATAATTTTAAAGCTGGAGAATCATTATCAAGATAAGATCGCACCATGTTATTTATCATTAAATCCAACCTGTGCTTATTTTTTTTTTGTATATATCCACCATCTCCGCTAGTTATTTTAATGAAAGCGTGCTCACAGCTCTATTTACAGTAATAAGAAAGCAATAGTTAGGTGTCTGAGAGTGATGGACCAGAGATAATGGCGAATGAAAATTTGGTTGAAAGGAAAGGAATACTCAAAAGTACATGATTTGGGAATCACTATAGTTTCACAGGGCCTGGAATGATCGATGCCCTATCTTCATCTCTCTGCAAAACTATTTCTATATATATTACTTGGAAGATCACTACGCACCTATATTTTATCTGTTGTTGCACGTTAGAAGAAGAGACATGCTGTGCACTCTGTTTCAGATCAGAATATCAAATGCTTTTGACGCTGAAGTTGCAGTGGATTAGGTCTGAAAATACAGTACGAGACGCAGGCTACAGATTCTGCTTTTGCTTCTGCTGGTGCTTCTGTCTGTGCGTACATAAAGAGATCAGAGATGGAGATATAAAGAGATATTATTAGTTTGTGTCAAGAGGCATTATGGATGATAATGGCAGAGCTGAGGATGAGAACAAGGAGATCATGGCTACTAGTTTCTCGGGATGTTTGAGTTATTCAAGTGCTTTGGCTCAGACTCCCAAGAGGCTGAAGGAAAGGATGGGAGCAACTTGGACACCTGCGGAGGAGATGTCACATATCAGACTGCGTTCAGGCGCATATATGAAGAGAAAGCTGGAGTGGTATGACTTGGTGGCCATGGGAGTCGGAGGGATGCTTGGAGCGGGAGTGTTTGTGACTACTGGCCTTGTAGCCCGTGAAAACTCAGGCCCTGCAGTTGTCTTGTCGTATGCCGTAGCAGGTGTTTCTGCACTGCTCTCGGCGTTTTGTTACACGGAGTTTGCAGTAGAGATGCCTGTAGCGGGAGGCGCCTTCAGTTATCTTCGGATCACATTTGGTACCGACTTTTCTTTCAAATCCAATATCATTTTTTTATTCTTTTATAAATAATTAAGAAGAATGAGACATTTTTATAATCTTAACCTATATCAATATTAATAGCTCTATTTCATAAATTTTAATGAGTAAAAGTATGATGGTTAAAAATAAATTATTATGGCAGTAAAAAATTGAATCTAAATTATTATTTGAGAGTAAGTTTTTACAGTCAATCATAGTTATATAGTGATATTAAAATTTTCTGGATATAATTGTGTGTGGGTTTTTGATAATATAGTGATAGTAAAAATTTTTGGATATAATTGTGTGTGGGTTTTTGATATAATTGTGTGTGGGTTTTTGAAAAGTACAAAGTTTGGGGATCTTGATAATGGGTAAAGTGTTCACTCCAAAAAATGGAAGTTTCAAAAACTCTAACACAATTATAAAGTTTAGGGTTTTTAATGATCAATGAAATCTTAATACAATTATAAAGTTTAGGGTTTCGGGATCTTGATGATGGGTAAAGTGTTCACTTCAAAAAATGGAAGTTTCAAAAACTCTAACACAATTATAAAGTTTAGGGTTTTTAATGATCAATGAAATCCTAATATAATTATAAAGTTTAGGGTTTCAATAATAGATGAAATGTCCACCCAAAAAATTGGAAGTTTCCAAAACCCTAAGACAGTTATAAGAAAATCTACTCCATCTACATTCTTATTCAAATTGCTACTAATCAACAACCCAAAAAAACCTCGGCGTAATTGAGCTTTATTCATGAATGGCTTTTTAAGACTCGCTAGAAGACAAGATCAGGCTTTGCTCATGAATCATCTGATATTTTGGGTATATAACACATGGATATAGTATTGACCTGAGAAATTATGGGAACAGGTGAATTTGCAGGTTATTTTGCGGGAGCTAATCTGTTAATGGAATATGTCCTCTCTAATGCTGCGGTGGCTCGAAGTTTTACCTCATATTTTCCAAGCGTATTTGGGATCGTTCATGGAGATGCCTGGCGGATAAAGGCCAGTAGCTTAGCTGAAGGCTACAATATGCTCGACTTTCCTGCCCTCGCACTCGTAATCTTGCTCACCATATGTCTCTGTCACAGGTCGACCTTACTCTTCACGTTCTCTTCTGGGTGTGTTATGTTAGATTTTTAAGAAGAAAAATGTAGAAATATAATGAAAATAACTGAAGCAATCAAGAAATCATAATTAACAGAGATAAATAGAATATTAGCAGAAAAGGCATATTCTATAATCATGTATATAGACTTACATATATAATAAAAAATACCATAACTGTCATGTAATTGTATAACAGTTAGGTAAATTAATTAATTATGATTAGAGTTGTTAACATCCGCTTAATCATAAGTTAGTTTTTGTCTGAAAAACTGCCACTATTTGACAACTAGTAATGTGTCAAGAAAATATTCAGAGGGCTTAAGATCCTATCTGAACTCTGAGAAAATAACAAAATAACAGAAGTTGATGTCTTCTACTAAATTGGTGGTTTAAGGGTGACTACAAACTTATTTGGAGGTTTCGGGATGACCAACAGAATGTCTAGATGATGTCTTCTACTAAATGGCATGGTTTTAAGTTGACCATAAACTAACAAAAACTCAAAGCTCAAAAATCTGAAAATATAAACAAAACTTCATGTCTTCTACTTAATTGATGGTTTTAAGTTGAAGACAAACTATCAATAAAAATATGTTAAAAAACAATACTACATAAACTAGGTTGCATACTTTATCAGGCTGGTGCATTAATGATTTCTGTACAGTTTTTCTCTGTGTTTGACCAGATTAATGAAACTTAACTTCTTGCAGCACAAAAGAGAGCTCCCTTCTGAACATGGCGGTGACGTCCTTCCACCTCCTCTTTTTCACATTCATCATCGTTGCCGGGTTCGCTAATGGGGAAGCCAGAAATCTCACAAAGCCTGCAGACCCTTCACACCGAGGTGGATTTGCGCCCTATGGAGCCAGAGGCATTTTCGACGGAGCTGCCATTGTTTATTTCAGCTATATAGGCTATGATTCCGTCTCAACTTTGGCCGAGGAAATAAAAAATCCCTCCAAGAGCCTTCCAATCGGAGTTTCGGGTTCTGTCGTCGTTGTTTCCCTACTCTATTGCCTGGTCTCTATAGCTCTCTGCTTTCTTACGCCCTATGATCAGGTGGGTGCCTAATCCTGGTTAATCAAATTTGATATTCGTAAAATATCTTTCATAAAACTACTCTGATAGCATCAGTACCGTATGTGATGTTGTTTGCAGATTAATGCATCGGCGGCCTTCTCAGGGGATGCAATCAAAAAATTGGGAGGGCGGAGGTGGGTGCCAAACGTGGTGGGGCTTGGGGCTAGTCTGGGAATCGTAACGTCGCTTCTGGTGGCAATGCTCGGGCAATCTCGGTACTTGTGCGTGATTGCGAGAGCTCGCTTAGCTCCATATTGGTTTGCACGAGTCCATCCCAGAACAGGCACGCCTATGAATGCCACATTGTTCTTAGGTAAACACTTTGCTCTTCTCCCTGCAACAAAAAGTTATAGCTGAATGAACTTGGCCATTCTTATTAGATTCTCAAAGTGGACAGCAAATCATGATTCATTGAGGACAATTATTTAGGTCGTTATAAGATCTCCCTCAATCATAACCGACCTTTGTTACGACAGTATGTACAGGTCTCCCTCAATCATAACGGACCATCGTTAGGACACTACTACGCCAGATCCCAGCCGTTCTGGCAATGGAATCTATGTTGACATAAAAGCTGTTTTCTGTGCTTGTTATCGTTAAATGAGAAGTACGTTGTACGTTTATATATGCAGGCATTTGTACAGCGGCCATTTCTTTGTTCACCGAGCTCAAGATTGTGCTGAACATGATATCCATCGGAACACTTGTGGTGTTCTACATTGTAGCAAATGCTATTATCTACCGTCGATACGTGAAGATCGGCGTGACCAATTCATTGGCAACAGTTGTTTTCCTATTGCTGTTCTCCGCGAGTGCCGCTGCGTTTGCTCTTTTCTGGCAGCTGTATAATGACGGGTGGTGGGGTTTGGTCATGTTTGGAAGCATTTCGGTTGCGTTAATCGCTGGGTTTCAGTTGTGGCTGCCCATTGCACACCACCCCAAGGATTGGGGAGTCCCTCTAATGCCATGGCTCCCTGCAGCTTCTATATTTCTCAACGTCTTCTTATTGAGTAGCTTGGATAAAAAATCCTATGAAAGATTCGGCCTATGGAGTCTGATAGCCGTCATATTTTATGTTTTCTATGGCGTACATTCTAGCCATGATGGCGAGGCAAGAACAACGCAGCGAGAGGGAGAAACAGTACAAGCTCCTCAAGCCAGGGAGCTTGAATCAATAAAAACAGTTGGGGATCAGCTTAAAATAGAAATAATGCAACTTCAATAGCCATGATGCATGTCTGTAACTGAACCCTAGGAATGGAAAAGGCGAACCCTAGGAATGGAAAAGGCTATTTCAGAATAGCTTCACATTTTGTCCGCCATCATCGTTCGCAGAAAACGAACCCAGACTGAATGTTATCTTCTCTGGAAATATTTGCTTTCGGAACGGTTCATCAACACCAAATCCCAAAAAGCAACGTGACAAGAACCCTATAATTTGGCAACCCTTCTGTGTGCCCTGTCTTTGGAATATTTTTAACAAAAATAAAATCTTGGATTTCTTTTGCTCTTATATGCCTAATTTTGTAGTGAACGGATAATTTTTTATAAATTTGATATGAAGTTTTTGAAAATTTAAATCTGGATTAGAGTTTGCCCACATACCAAATAAACCAAACTCCTTATATGCTGGAAAAGGACGCTTCTAAACGTTCCAGTTCTCTGCTGGGTGATTTTAAAAAGCCTTTGATTTTATAGTTATATTATAATTCAAAGATTATAAACCAAATTTAGTGTATGCTGAAGGACGCTCTTAAAATGTGGTCCAATTCTAAATGGAATTTGTTTTACTATATTCAAAGAGGGCTGGCTAAACGTTTTATTTTTGGGTTTTTTGGTAGGAATCTGGTCATGTCATGTAAATTTGGACAAAATCTATATTTTATGTTGTTTAAATTGTATTTCTGAATGCATAAATGGATTCAGCATGCTGAAAAACCTCTAAGACACTGGATTATACAAACTTATCCACTCAAATTTGGAGATCCAACCATTCATCACAGGATTTCTGGCAAAATCAAACAGAAAAACTTGCCTGAGAACAACCTACTGCTATCCAAATTCCAGGTTCATAATGTAGAAGATATTTGGATAAAGGTTCACTCCCGGGTTTAGACACTTTTGCTAAGGTATATATTTGACTTGCAAACTGTTGGATACACTCTTAGGTTATAGTGGTTCTTATTAGACTTGATCTGGGGCCTAGACCAGATCAAATCTACCAGATACTCTTGGGTTATAGTAGCAGCCAGTAGACTTGATCTCACTATATAAGTGACCATCCTTCTGATACTATCAGAAAGCCAATGGCATGCTTGATTACTTCACTATATCAAATCTGACGGAACTGTTGGATATACTCTTAGGTTATAGTGGTTCTTATTAGACTTGATCTGGGACCTAGACCAGATCAAATCTACCAGATACTCTTGAGTTATAGTGGCAGCCAGTAGATTTGATCTCACTATACTCTTAGGTTATAGTGGTTATTATTAGACTTGATCTGGGGCCTAGACCAAATCTACTTAGACCAGATCAAATCTACTGCATATTCTTGGGTTATAGTAGTTCTTATTAGGGGTCTAGACCAAATCGACCTAGACCAGATCAAATTTACCAAATACTCTTGGGTTATAGTGACAACCTAGACCAGATCAAATTTACCAAATACTCTTGGGTTATAGTGACAGCCAGTAAACTTGATCTGTGGCCATCGTTCGGCATGGTTGCTTACTTCTCTATATCAAATCTGACGGAATCACAAATCCGTTGCTTCGTCCATGTTTGCTGGACCTGGAGCAGGTTGCCATTTTGAACTTACAACGATAAGGATTCAGTCCGTATTCATAGTTATAGAGCATATATAGAACAGTTACTTAGTGCTGCAAATTCTCATAATTTGATTCACAGTTATACAGCATATGGAACAGTTACTTAGTGCTCCAAACATTGAATTTGCAGCATCGTGGATGTCTCCATTCATTTAAAAGTGCACATACAGAGATTGCAATAATTTGCAACCACATTTTGAATAGCAATTGCATCACAATGTACGTCACGCCACAATAATTGACATCGATTTGTGTGAAGAAGAAATAAATCATGAGATGTCGTACATAACATCATCTCTCTCACACCTGAAGTTTTCGAACTTATTTTATTTTCACTCTTTCTGGACCATCACGGTTTTTATTATCTATCATAATTTCGTTCAGCAGTAGCTTGGTGAGAGATTCTCACTCATCCTGTAATAATTTTTTTCAAGGCGATTCTTTCCATTTCGGGAAAATTTTATATAAAGAAAAACTTTTGTGGTTCAAATCATATTGATAAAACTTGTATGATTCGAATGATATCGAGTGTTATCGTCCTTTCGCGATGTTTTGGTTAAAATTCGGGGTATTATTTGTTTCTTTGGGAAGAACAGTAAGATGAGTTGGTAAATAAATTGTTTTGATCGGTGAATTGGTGAAGGTATAATTCTTGTTTGAAAGAATTGTGAAGTTAATTTTTTTTTGGTTGAACTAGGTATAACTGTACCCATTTAAATCTTAATAATAAAGGTTTTGAATATAATAAAGGTGATACACAAGCACATAAGTCATGTTTAATTATATTTATATTAATGTAGTATTTTAATATTCAAATGATATAAATTTTTTATACAAAATGGCACAAATTTCAATATGTAGTGGCACAAAATATATATTTTTTAAATGAAAAAGTCATATTATAATTTAATATATGATAAGGAAGAAAGAAATGAATATGCAGTCTTACTTATATCTACGTCATTATAAGTAAAAAAAGAAATGAATATGCAGTTTTACTTATATGTATGACATTTCAAAATAGGTGTATATATGTATAATATTTATAAAAAATAAAGATATTGATAGAAATTTGAAAAAATAAATAAGTTATAAATAAATATAAAAAATAGATTTATTTATAAATTAGACCTTTAAGGGTGGTAATTTTGTCATAACTTTGTATTTTAATCTTGGCTTTTAGTGTTATTTAGGTAGTTGGATAGATGTTGGAGATATCTACATACATATTATTTTAAATTTTGACATTTTTACATAATTCTTTTCTATTTTCAAGAAAATAAAAAGGACTCATCAACATTTACAACCATTATTTTTACTCCCAAGACTATCACTAGGGCCTCAACCCATCTCTTAGGTGCAAAACCTTTTAATGATACACATATGATATTTGTAAGATAAACATGCATTGTATAGGTCATGAGTGGTGGTATAGAGTGCCATTCCTTATAGATGAATCCTAGAAGCTTCATTTAGTGCCTAAGACTCTAATTTAGTCCTCAATCCATGGTTAAATCCCTACAATCCATCACTTGCACACAAAACCTTGTAATAACACCCATATGACCTATGTTTATATTCCCAATTCGTGATAAAGACCTTGATATAGTGTTGTGGTGTTTAACACCTTGTAACAACATCCATATTAGATTTGTGGGATAAAGATTCACTTTATAGAGCCTCCGAGGTGGTTTGCGACGTCGTGCATGGTCCATGATCCATAAAAAAATCTTTTAGTCCCTAAGATATTCATTTTCATCCATAGACCATGTACACATACTTAAAGGCCATTCATAATGAAAAAAATCTCTTAATGGCACATATATACATTCATGGAACAAAAAATCCACTTACAATGTATTTTCAAGGTGATTGTGGACCCCGTGTATGGACAAATATTAGACCAATAAGCATATTTTGGCCCCAACGCACCATTTTCATGCTTGGAACCAACCATGGCCCTAACACCCAAATATGGTGCATTAAACTTTGTATGGGTACCCATGGTACACTTGTGGGCTACAAATTGTCTCTGCAATTCCCATGTGTTGGTTTAGAACCCCTTTGCATGGCCCATTACCCTTAAAGGAATATTTTAGGTCCTAACATAACAATGTTCATCCATGAGCCATGTTCTATGCCCTATGATCCATCAATGGTTTACAAATTCTTGTAATGGTTCCCTTATTACTCTCATGGACCGTTAAAGTTTTTATTTTAATTATAGGGTCTTTTTGGTAGTTTGAGACCATGTTCATGGTCTCTGAACCTTAAAAGTATATTTTCTTTTAGGCCTTAAGAATTTGGTATTTCTCCTTGGACCATAAACAAAACCTCGAGACACATCCATGGTGTGAAAAAAGTTGTAATAATTCCCATATTACACTCATAGGCCAAAGATTCTCGAGTGTACGCATGAAGATGGTGGAGAAAATAGTGGCAATAGGGTAAGCATGAATGCACTCACACAAGAATGCGTGCACGTTCTTGAGAACATGCACGCGTTTATGATGTGACTAGCTTGGAAAACCCTGAACCAACTTGGCTCCTTAGTAGGAATGCACACACGTTCTTTAGAATGTGCACGCTCTAGGAATACATGCATGTTCCTATTGGGACCAATTAAAAAGGAATGTGATTGGTCTATTTCCCCAATAGATCGACCATGCATGTGTTTGAGGACCGATTGAGCAAATTGAATCCATGGGATTTTCTAACGAGGTGTCCACATGATCCCACCATCGTCTCTAGGGTATTCTAGATAGGTATTCACATGTAATTTCATGTTTTTTTAATTTTCTAAACTATTTAAATCTTTAAAAAATTAACCTAATTTATATAAATTGCATTAATAAATTGCAGCAAACATAATCAACATGAAACCTAGAGAAAACCAAAACCCGACACCACCACAAGAAGGCACAGTAAACCCCAACCCACAACCAACAAATGTAAACATGGAAATTGATGAAGGGTTGAGGTGTCTTAGATCTCTTGTTGATGACTTACAAAGTACTAGAGAGCCCTCCCTATTGTCATTAACTATTTCCTTGGACACCATCGTATTGTTCGTTGCAAGTGCCCAAGGACAATTAAGTAATATTTATGATTACAACACTAGGATGTCTAAATTTTACAGGACTGGCCTAGATAAAAATCAAGTGAAAGACTTAAACATTACATGTAATACCCCTAGGTCGAACCCAATTGTAAATGTACATATAGTCTAGTGAGCCAGAACATTTTGGGCCAGAGTGCCTTTGTATATATGTTTTGAGGCCAGAGTGCCTATGTGATTCTTAGGTCGGAGAGCCTAGATGCTAAAAGGTCAACGAGCCTATCATTTTAATATGTAATAACACTCAAATTATTAATAAAAATACATCATTGTTGCATACTAATTAGACAAAAGAGTATGTGGGATAAAACTCCACTAGAAAGCAAAGGGGGCTAAGAGTCTAAGAAGAGGGGCTAAGCCAAGGAGGCTTAAGCCCAAAGGGATATTATGTTAATATTTCCTAAAGTTTAAGTGTGGGATATATTTATATCCTAAGTTTCTAAAAGGTGGGTGGGCTGAGGGTATGTACCACAAGTGGAGCCCAAGGTAGTTCCTAGTGTGACAGGTGTGAATTTGGGAACATGCATACTTAAAGAAATAACTTGATGTATTTTCCATCACTCTCTCATCATTCAGGGATTATTCTCTCATTCAATCTCACCATTTGTACCTTCCTTCTATCACCATTCATACATGTACTTGGGATATTTGGGGAGGTGATTATATCTTGTAAACCTCGGTAGTTTGAGTTGAAGAAGCAGGTTGTCAATATTGTGTTTATATTGTAGAGGCAGGTTGTCAGGCTTGTGAGAATTCTCTCTGGGTGAGAGAACTGTTGGGAATCCTTTTCCCTATGTGTTGGGAAATAGTTACAAATCTCTGAGACTTTCTATTTGACATGTTGCTAAAGCCCCGGAAGGGAAGTGGGACAATCAAAGGACTGTTGAGAAGAGAAGGGGTACACTTCCTAGGGTGGGACAAGTTGTGGGAAATGAGAGGTTGTAGGCTAGTTGTAGTAGTTGGAACCTTGACCTGAGTTTTATTGTGATGATTAGACCTTAGTCTCTCTTAGGAAGCCTTCTCTGGTGGAGTTTCTAGCCTCATCTCGAGGGTGAGCTAGTCCCGAGAGTTTATGAGCAGGAGAGTCTATGGCTGGGAGGAAAGTCTGAGGTCTGCACACAGTTGGTGAATTATTAAAAATCTAAGTGTTATTTTATCTATTTTGTTATGCTATCTACTGTGTGAATTCTTATATAAATTTTGTATGTTTTACTATGCATGTTGATGCATGAATTGTATGTTTTTTGCATTGCATAATTGTTGCATATGCAGAGAATTTTATAAATTAGATGGTATTATAGGTAGAATCATTGAGTGGTATGGACCAACTTGGGGTTGGGGATGCTACATTACAATACAAGAATTGATGAAACTTTTCATTAATCATATAACTAGACTAGAGCCACCAATCACAAAGAGAGACATTTGTATGGATTGGTGCACCTACCAACCATTAAAGAAGAGTTGGATGGATAGGTGGTTTATGGTTTTTGAAAAAACTCCTTACAATAATAGTGAGGTTCCTCTATATTTCCTTAGGAAATTATGCAAAGAGTTTATGTTCAATCACCATGCCAACTATGTTAGGGACCTAACCTTTGTAACCCCTCACATAGTTATAATAATATAATTTCTATGTAATAAAGGCTGACATTAGTTAAAAATGCCTATTTAATAATGTGAACAAGTCTAATGTAAGAAGGCTTAACAAAAGCTTCAACTTATAGAAAGATATTCCTCTAGAATGTTCTTTAGAAGATATAATTAGTATAAATAGGAGTAGAAGGCATGAGAAAGTATTTTCTCGAGAATTATTGTAATAGAGATCTGCTCTATTGGAGGTTTCACCTAGAAGAGACAAGTGAACTTGGATTTTTGTTAATAAAGGTATCATTGTTGGTGTTTTTATTCTCTATATTTTGTTATTCCACTAGTATTTTTTGTAATATTTATGTTTTTGCTTATTATGCTGAAAGGCGTACACCTATTGACAATGGGAATATTTAATAGGGGTTTAGTGCTTAATAAGTTTTCTATGGACATGATTAAATATGGCTGGAATATTCTTAGTAGTCACACAAAATAAATGGTTGTGATTTCAATCATTAACTTCCTAGCTATTATAAAGACATCAGTTTATGTGTTTACTTTTTTACATTTACCTAATCATATTTAAAAATTACTTTGATAGCTCACTGATTGCCACTTAAGTGATTAACATAAATTAAAATATTAACACCAGATAAATGAAGTCTAACAATTTATTTGTTAATAGATAATAAAATGTAATATATTCTTTTAAGGATTTGTTTCATCTTCTTAACCTTTCGGCGTTCACCAACAACTATTTTGTTGTTGTGCTAGTTATAATACATTTGGTACCTTACAAGTGGTATCAACGAACTTTCCATTGTAGAAATTGTGGGAACGTTTTTTAAGGGTAGAGACATGTACTGCCATCATCTTTAAAGCACAAAGGTCTTTCATTCAACGGGTAAAATTGTGGCTAGGGATGAATACACAAAGGAAATACAAATGATTTCACACGGTTACTCGAAATAAACTTGGAAACCTCTATAACCCCTATTGGTACCCCTTCTAGTAGCACCACATCAGAAATAATTTGTACATGGCCATCACTCCGACGTATCTTTAGGTATAACAAGAGTCCCCTAGGTCTCTTGAAACCATCTCTAGATTAGTCGATCGACTACTTGACTGTTATAGTGACATCGAGAACAACACTCAGTAAGATAATATCTAGTAACTGGGTAATCAAGTAGTATTGCTAAGTGTATGGTTGATCCTCCTTAGTTGGTGCTCTGGGATATTGGGACAAGTAATACTATTTGTCCCTGCATGTATATCAGAGAGCTATAGCACAAGGAAAACCCTTTTCTATAGGAACGTTGAAAACCCTAACCTTTGGGAATGGAACAAAACACAAAAGGAATAGAAGGGATATCTTATTGTGCAACCCTACCTCTTGCATTCTAGTTGTGAAATTCCTACACAATTTTTCCTATTAACAATTTGGGCATGTCGTCACTACAATATTCTTCAGGCTAGAGTATAACTCCGTAGAAGTAATATATATATATATATATATATATATATATATATATATATATATATAGTGGTCCCATCATCACCCTTGTTGGGGACCTTTCCCATTGGATTCCTCTCTTCACCCTAATAGTCATGGTAACTATCATTTTTAAGCCTTTTTTTCCCATGGACCCACCCCCCCGAACCCCTCCTTTCTCAGGTTCATTAAACATATGTTGAGGACTCATCTAAAGGATGAGATATACCAAACACCTATTATCCTCTTCAATATCGTTAAAAAATAAAGAGTTACTTATCTATCTAGATGGGGGAAAATTGAAGGAAGTGGGTCAATTTTTTGGAATCCTTTATGGAAGTTATTGTCTCCCTTGAACATGGCACATGTTTATGTCTCATCTTACAGTTGGGTAATCTACTTGTCTTTGAGTCGTACCAATTCCTTGTATCACGATACTTTTTCATTCGAGTTGAAGAGTGTTCTTATTACCATCAAACTATGTTCTTGGTACTCATCGAGTCAATGCTGCCAAGTCAGTTATCATGCCTCATAACGTTTAAGGGAAGTTTCACTTCAAACCATCCATCTACAATATTACTAGTTTCCATTTCCTATGTCAGTCCATACTCGTTTTATCCACCATATTAAATCACTTTCTTGTGTTTGTTTCATGTCGATGATGGGGGATACATCATGGAACTCATTCAATGAATCTTTTCCCATTGACTTCAACACATTATCCAGGAGTTATACTTAGAAACCAGTTAGTACCTTGGGACCTGCATGCCTTAATGACAGACCTCCTTGCTTCCAACAGTAGGTTTACATGATTGATTGATCTGAATTTTATGAGAAGAATGAAACTAATATAGATTATTAAAATATGCATAACACAGAATAATAGAGATACAGTAAAATTGGTTTTCTCTTCAATAACGAAATAAGATGAAACTGTAAAATGCAGTGGAAAACAAGATTGTTGGAATGGTGGTGGCTTATCTCTGAGAAGAGATGTGATGGTTGCACTCATTCACAATAAGATGCTTACAATGAGGCTCTGAAGTCATTTTTACAATAAACAGGAATTTCAAAAACCCTAGACATCCAAAAACCTAACCCTAGGGGATGAAGCACCAAAAGTCACGTGGGCCCCATTTGGGTAAGTCAATACATCAACTTCTCAGGGTCGTAAATTTTGCATACGATCTTTGTTTTAGGCGCACGATAGCCCATTGGAAAGGTATCGTTGCAGAGATTCATTTTGAGGGATCAATCATGCCTTCGACTATCATTGAGAAGCTCAATCCCAAAAAACCTTTATTTAGGCCCTCAAAATGGCCTCGGAAGTTAAAGCTACAAAAAATAGTAAATTGCCAAAATTGCCAGAAAATTGTTTTGAGCGAGTTGGAAAAGGTGGGTGGCCAACGATATCCACCTGGATCAATCCTCCCTCCTTAGGAAGCAATGGTCTCCATTTCGTTGAGTTCCCCCATCAGATGAGTGTTGGCATAGGGGTAGACCCAGGGTTTAACGTTACAACAACACACCAACAAAACCCTAACTATCGTCCCTTTCGGCAACACTTGTGGAGAAGATGAAGTCTCACTCGAGGTAGAGGTAGGGGTGGTTGTAGGACTCAGATGTCTGCAACCTTAGATAGGACATAGATCTATGATTCTAGTATTTATTAGAGCACTTAGCAATTAACATTCATAAATACTTAACCAATATCTACTTTGCAGATAAAACAGAGCATCGCAACATTCACCCAGATCTACTGTATCTAAGAAGTTAGCATAAAGAAATGGATCGGATCTAACATATTCATGCACTTAGCATATGCCCACAGGTCAGATCTACATGTATGCAATTCATTAGCACAAAGCATAAACTGATCTATCTATCTATCTATATCAAGCACTTAACAGATAAAGAAAGACATAAACACATCAGAACACCGTACAAAGCAGAATAACATAGTATTTACGTGGTTTACCCCCACCCTGGGGCTATGTCCACCAACTCTTCTTCTTTATTAGCTTCAATCAGTCATCTATATGCACAGAGCCACAAAAACCCTACTCTGCATAAGACAGAAGATTTGCACAGCTCGCTAGATCCCTCTTCCTTGTGTTACGACACAAATCCCTTCACAGTCTGTTACAACCACTTGCACTTAGCTCTGTAAGCTTCTCATAGTATGCACACAACATCTACAAGCCATGCTTACACTTATCACTTATCTTATCAACACTTCATCACATCGACCCATTCTTACATTCCCTAGACATCTATTTATAGTTTACAAAATAGGCCTAAACATGGGTAAACCCATGGGCCAACATCCCATACCCATTACATATTCCCAAATCCCAAGAAGGACCCAAAAAGGGTACGAGATCCCACGATATTTTCTTCATCTTGTGCTCCACCTTCGACAGGCTTTCGAAGTCCCAAAATAGGTCAACATGACCAAGAATCTCCCAAAACTTGGTCAAGGGCCAACCGCCCCCCAACACTCACATGTGAATCATCCTGAGTCACTCTGGTTTGACTAGCTCTGCTTCGAAAGCCTCGAGCTTGGATTGAGCTGCTTCGAATTGATGCTATGCTACAACATCCTGTTCCGTAAACTCTTGGATGATTTCATCATTGATAGGTCCCTCTAGACACTGTTCAACTATAGTGGAAACCTATTCTATCTCTGCTCCTTGGCATTCTACCTCTATAAACACTTTGCAGGCCTTGTCTTGTATGGTTTGGATCCTATGAGTTACTTCTATAACTCTTCTCTCGATAGTATGGATTTTTTTTGTGTAGTGCGTTGCTCTTGGGAGTGCTTCATTCTTTCCACAACTGACAGGGACTTTAGATGCGCCTGTATCTTGTCAGCTTGATACTTCGCCTCTTGTAGCTGCGACTCCAGTTCCTTCAATTATGGGTTCTCCATGAGTTTTTCTTGGGTCTGGGCACTGCAATCGGTGAGTTTCTTACATTCCAGGGTAAGAGCCTTTAGCCTTTCAAATGTGCTCCAGGCGGTTGCTTCTCTTTGGTCTCTTACATATTGTAGGGTCTTAGGTATAGTGCATAGCTCGAAATATGCTATACATTGTTGTAACTTTTGGATGTCTTCTGTGAGTTGGTTCACCTGTTGTACAACTCGATATTTTGCCTTGATTTCTACAACTATCACAAAGTGAAGTGCTATGTTGACCGCCTCTTTTACTTCAATTTTATCCGCGAGAAACTGTTCCTTTTCTTGCTGTAGTTGAGATTTTTTTGCATCAAACTTTTCTTGGAGAGAAAGATTTTCCTGTTCTGCAGCACTGCGTTTCTCTACGAGTACTCCTTGGACTTGTGTCAAATCCTAGGTGGCTTTCTCTGTTTCTTCTTGTGCTTGTCGAAGGCAATATTCAAATGTATCGACTAGGCGGTGGAGTTGAGCTGACTCGTCTCCCAATTCAAGTTCTTATGATGGTAGTTTCACAGTGGAGACTGCGCGGTTGGACTGTAGGGCCTGTTGTACCCCTCGGAGTTCAGTCTCAATTCGATCATATATCTGCTCTTGCTTTGCTTCTTGCTTCTCTATTATTTCCAACAAAGCATCTTGCAGGGCTGCTATGAGGAAGTCGAAGTCATCGTAGGTGAGGATGGTCTGTATCTTGGTCATGGAGGCTTTTGATTTCTTCCAGGAGGAAGGTTTTGGAGGTGAACCTTTCCTCTTCTTCAGGGGATCGACCTCGTCTCCTTGCTTCTACTCGACTTCTTTGTCATTCAAATCTTCACCATCACCTCCTTTCTCTGTTGATATGGAAGTAGTCTTCACGGATGCACTTTCTATCTCTTGGACCTCCTCGATATTCTTTATCTTGCTAGGCCTAGATGTATCATGCGTTGTTTCTGGGCTGTCTATGTAGGATATCTCTGCAGGGTCTGTTGGAATAAGGAGGCTCGTTGACCAGTCCTTAGTGATCTCCTCCAAGTCCTCCTATGTCATCTTGTAGTAGGACTGGAGTTGTTTCTTGTGTTCATCAACGTGCGTTGTAATATAAATGAAATTTTGATCTGCGTTGAACTTCATCAAAGTTAGGAACCGGTGTAGAGCGTTTGGAGTCATGTGAGGCTCATATTGTATGGTTGTCTTCAACTGGTTGTAATAGGTATGAAAAACAACATTTGACTACCACTATTTATTCATATCATTTGAGTACCACAGTGTGTTGAACTTCGCGGCCAATGGTTCAAAAGGCTTGATGTCCAGGAAGGTCGCACCTTCTGGCATCTCCCAGGAAATAAAAGTTATCAGAATCAAGAGCTAGTTGAAATGAAATTAATATCCTTGATTTTGTGCTTCTTTGTAGTCGAGTTCCAACTGGTGCACCAGGTACTTTGCCCAGTTCATCTGGAGAGATTCCGCGCACTTCCCTGCGAGGTCGACTACAAAGTCTGTGACTTGGGTAGGTCGATTCTTTCTTACTAACTTCCCTGCAATCATCTAACAGGTGAGGCACACTATGCCACTCTGGATAGAAGCTACTTTATGGCCTCGTGTTCCTTTCTCGACATCACCGTAAGTTTCCTTGATATTCTAAGCTAGAGCGCGATCGACAACTTTTCCTGGATAAAAGTCCTGTGGGTCAGGTCCTTGCATACTTAGGCCTGTGATCCTATGGATCAGTGTCTGATCAATCGTTATACGACGATTTATCCACAAGTAACCACCATGGTAACAAGACAACAACAACTTGACACATTCATTAACTTCATGGTGTCTTTCGAAGTGGGGAATCTTCATGACGTTCAACAGGGTGGACTATGCAAGGTCCATAGTCCATTGCTGAGGGACGATCTTTGATTTTTTCAATTTAGTCCTAGTCAAGTACTTATGTGGGGCGAGCATAACATAAACCTTGCGATATCCAATTTTGAAGTCGCTGAACTTCAACACCGCAATATTATCTTGGTCTACTCAAACTGCATGGATCCCCTTCGGGAGGTATGCAGTGACCGAGGCATACTCAAAATATCTAGGTACGTTGTATCGATATACTGCGCCACTCAAAGGTGGTATGTAGGTGGGTAATATAGTCGGGATCAATTTTTCATTCGCTAAGTCATCCTTGTGCTTGGTTCACTTTTCATTGGATGGTCGGGATTGTCCGAATCTGTGAGCAGTCGATGGAGAAGCTTGCAGTCCTCTTGTTGGTGATGCTTGTACGCCTGTAGACATTGAAATGAATCTTTCATTCATCAGGTTGATTAGATTTTCTTCAACAACTCTCTCTACAACGCTCAACTCGTTCGACATACATACTCAGGGTTGGAAATCTTGGGTTCAAGGGTAACTTAGACACTATAATGAGATAGAAGGCAACAACAAAATAGTCAATGTATAAAATCAATAAGTTTGTGAGCTCAAATCCACGTTTAGAAAAAGTGTTCTTAGTGCATGGTGCGACAGGATAAATAGGTAACTCGGCAACGAGTGACTTGCAACGGGTATGAAGACTTCATTAACTCGGTTATGTTCATTATGGCATGGTCCAACAGTTTGATGGCGAACCATAATTTCCTTTCTTTCCGTTCGGAGGGTCGGCCGAACAATTACAATGTCTCCAATGGCTATATTTCTTCGCCATGGTGAAGTGTCATGTGTCGTTGTTCTGATATCCCGACGAAGCTCCAATTTTGCAAATTTTCCTTCTGTGAGGTTCCTTCTGGTTCTTTCTACAACTTTTCGATCTTATCCCTCTTCTTACTTAGTTTTCTATCCTTATTTCCAGTGATCTTCGTCTCGGTATGCCTTTTTCCATGTTGATTCTTATCTTCTTTTGACACAGTTATTTCGTGTTGTTGAGATTCTTTCCTAAGATTCGAAGGTGATACTTTTTCTTTATCTAGAATAGGTACTTCGATATTCTGTGGGTTTTCTAGTGTTCTTGTAACTTCGATGTCTGAGTCTCTGGTGTTAAATAGATTTGATCTGCTCTTTTGTTCTTCAATCAAGTGAGTGATCCTTCTAGTCATGAATTCTTTTAACTCTTTCTTCTTCTGTTCTAAAAATTCTTCTTCTTCTTTCCTTCTGGCCTGATCTCTTTCAATCCATAGTTTTCTGAGCAACATAGTAAATGGGGCGTTGTTCTTGATAAATTTAATAATCTCAAAATATTCCATTATCGAAGTTCCATTGACAATCATAGGTAGCTTGGTAAGTCTTCCACAGAGGGTTATCAATTTTCCTTTGAATAGTCCCATTCTTCCTAATGAGGGAATCATAGCAGGCGTTCCTAAAATTTCCCAAGTTCTTTCTGTCATAATATTCACCTGGGTTTCCTCATCTAGAACACAGTCAACATCGAAGTCTCCTATTATTGCTTCAAGGAATTCTTTTTCTTTGAACATTTCTAATAATCTAACATGTCGATGCTCATTCAGGGTTTCTTTTATCTGTAAAAATAATTTTTCTGATTCTTTTCGGGGTTCTGCCATTTCTAGATCTGCCTTAGGGTTTTCCTAATTCATATTCATTCTTTCAACTTTATAAATCATTCTAGGGAAATCCAATACTTCATGGTTCATAGATTTACAACAAGGACAACTAGGTATTCTCCCAGGGCATTCCTTTGCAAGATGTCTCGGTCTTCTGCAACTATAAAAGAGGGATAATCCTCTCTTTCTTTTAAATGATCCCCAACCTTTCCTACACTATGCGCAAGGATCATAGGGCCTAACCTACAACAAATTCTTTCTAGGATCCTGCATCCATTTGTCAGTCCAAACATTCTTTCTATGCATAGGTATAACATATCTTTCACTATTCTTATTATATCTACTCATATCAAATCTTATTTCATCTACTAATGCCCTAGTTTTCAAGCTAGGAAAAAATCTATCAAACATACCTAGATCCATACTATTGAAACAAAAAATTTCACTTATCTTACTTCTATAGAGAACAAAGATTTTCAGATCTAGAACTTTTCTCTATTCTTACCTTTATCAGAGCACAGAGCTTTTAGATCTTACCTCTTTTCTTCATATTGGAATTCTTTTCTTTAGCACAAAGATTTTCAAACTAAGTAGAGTACTGCACACTAGAGCAATAGGCCTACGCACAGATCTTTCACAATTTCAGAATGAATATTTGCACAAAGCTTCTTCTTTCTCAGTTCCCAACAATCATAGTTTCATGTCCCGGCAACGAAACCATTTTTTGGCATAGGGGTAGACCCAAGGTTCAACGCTACAAAAACACACCAACAAAACACTAACTACCAGCCCTTTCGAAAACACCTACAGAGCAGATGAAGTCTCACCCGAGGTAGAGGCAGGGGTGGTTGCAGGACTCATATGTTTGCAACCTTAGTTGGGACATAGATCTATGATTCTAGTATTTATTAGAGCACTTAACAGTTAACATTCATCAATACTTAACCAATATCTACTTCGTAGATAAAACAAAGCATCACAACATTCACCCAGATATACTATATCTAAACACTTAGCATAAAGAAATAGATTAGATCTAACTGATTCAAGCACTTAACATATGCACACAGGTCAGATCTACATGTATGTAATTCATTAGCACAAAGCATAAACTAGTCTATCTATCTATCTATCTATCTATCTATATCAAGAACTTAACAGATAAAGAAAGACATAAACACATCAGAACATCGCACAGAGAAGAATAACACAGTATTTACGTGGTTCACCCCCACCTTGGGGATACATCCACCAACTCTTCTTTTTTATTAGCTTCAATCAGTCATCTATATGCAAAGAGCCACAAAAAACCTACTCCGCATAGGAAAAAATATTTGTGCAGCTCACTAGATCCTTCTTCCTTGCATTACAACACAAATCCCTTCACTGTCTATTACAACCACTTGCACTTAACTCTACAAGCCTCTCATAGTATGCACAAAGCATATACAAACCATGCTTTCACTTAGCACTTAGCTTATCAACACTTCATCACATTGATTCATTCTTACATTGCCTAGACATTTATTTATATTTTACAAAATAGGCCTAAACATGGGTAAACCCATGGGTCGACATCCCATACCCTTTACATATTCCCAAATCCAAATAAGGACCCAAAAAGGGGCTGAGATCCCGTGATCTCTGCTTCGTCTTGTGCTCTGCCTTCGATGGGCTATCAAAGTCACAAAATAGGTCAACATGACCAAGAATCTCCCAAAACTTAGTCAAGGGCCAACAATGAGAAAATTTATGTTGAATTTAGCCCCAGGTGAGCCACTTGCCTTGTTGCAGGAGCTGCCCTGCTTTGACGACTCAATAAATATGGATCCTTTGTTGTCGAGTGCCCTTGATATGTGTTTCCAAAATCTGATCACTAGATTCCTGTTGCATGCAGTCAGGGTTGAGCTATGTTGGTTTCAACTACTCTACCATCTCTAAGGTGTCCAATAATGGTGGGAAATATGGCTTAAGGAGAGCCACGTTGAAGACTGGGTGTTGGCCAAGGAAATGGGGAATGTTGAGCTCAAAATCATTGTCACCCACATCCTTGGTGAAGGTTTACGGCCCATAACGGAGTGGGCGAAGCTTTCGATGGGGCCCTGTAAGGTCTTATTTCTGCAAGTGAAACCAAACTTTGTCTTCCACCTGAAACTTATGTGGCACCAGATGTTGATCATGGCGATGCTTATAATTGGCAATAGACTTTTGTAGAATATCCTGAATTTGTTGGTAGATGTGTTGGATCTGCTCAATGAACTGAGTGGCTTTATCATCTTCTGGTGGAGCAGGGGACGAGTCGGTCGAGGTGGTCACCAGGGGTAGTGCAACATTCATGGGGCCCAATGGTTGGAATCCAACCACACCTGAAAGGGGTTGTGTCCAGTTGAGCTATGCAGGGATTGATTGTAGCTATGATGGACATAGGGAAGACTCCCATCCCATGTGTGGGGGTGTTTTGAATTGTACATGCGCAGGATATGTACGATCATCTGATTGATGACCTCATTTTGGCCATCTATCTAGGGGTGGAAGGCAATGTATTTGGTGAGCTTGGTATCCAACAGTGACCAGAGGATCGACCAAAATGTGCTAAGGAACCAACTATCATGGTCTGAGATAATGATTTGTGGGATCAAAAAATGTACCCATACTCATTCAAAGAAGAGCTTGTCAGTGGTTTTTGTTGTGATTTTCTTCTTCAGGTGGCTAGAATCACCATCTTGGAAAAGTGATCAACAACCAAAAAAACATAATCATTTCCCCTCTTGGTGGATAGGAGGCTCGACATATAGTCCCTTGATATGGATTCCCATGAATTGTCAGAAGTAGGAAGAGGGGTGTACAAGCCATGTTTCTTAGTGGTTGGTTTAGAAATAGCACAGGCGATACATGACCTGATAGACTTGCCAACATCCTATCGAAGTTTCAGCCAGTAGAAATTTTTTTGCAGCACTGCCACTGTATTTTTGATGCCAAAGTGTCCTGCCACCCAATTGTAGTGAGATTCCCAAATCATCTTCTCCCGCTCACTTGATGGAACACAAATATGGCCTAGATGACACAACAACCCATATTGAAGATGGAAATTAGCGACCATTGAGTTTACACCCAACATTTGGTAGGTGGTGGA
>ML778032.1:394964-407832 GCA_009831015.1 Picea engelmannii
AAAGTTAGGTAGTGTTGAGAGTGGAATGTTCTTCATGGGAGATACCCCTCTAGGAAGATCACCAATAGGAAATCCTAATGTGGAAAAGGAGTTTTCATCATTTACCTCTCTTTCAGGACCTGCCTGTTCTTCATGATGCAGTTCTTCATTATACTCATCCATGTTTTCTTCTGTTTTCTCCTCTGCTGCGCTTGCTCTGTCCTCAATGTTTCTAGTTGGTTTCTCGACTGTCTCAGGACTCCAAACCTCTTTCCCTGTTTCAAAGTTTGCTTGAAAGGAAGGTTGGGATTTCAGTTTCCGAGAGTTTGGTCATTGAGGAGCAACAAATTCAGATTTTGATATAATCTCGTCAATATAAGTCTTTCTTCCTCCCCTTCCTCTACCCCTGCCACCTGTAGGGTCAGTTTTTTGGGGGTCTCCGCGTCCTCTCATGCAATATTTATATCTGAAAGAACATAAGTTCTTTTTAAATCTATAATTACCTTCCCCGACAACGGCGCCAAAATGTTGGTCACTGTAATTGCTTATTTAACTAAACAATCAAGTGCTACATAAATTGTCAACCCAAGGAAGTCTGTTTATTTCAAAGGTAATCACACACTGTATATGCTCAATCTCAAAAGTAATCTAAAGTTGTAGTAAAAATACATTAATCACACCTTTCCTTGAACACACTGAAGTTCTACTTTGAATTACAGAAAGGCAACCTACCTATTACAGAGTTCAAGTTTAAAGAAACAATTATCCAAAGAATCCTGGATTACATTAAGAGATAACAACCTAGGAAAGAAATATTTCAGGACACTGCAAAAGGAAAGACCAACTATTTTGTAACAGAGAACAGGACCCTATTCCCCAAGAAGGAATCTTCAGCACCTGTCCCTGATTATCACGCTTTCATACATTTTCAAAACATGATTGCTAACTAGAATGATTAACAGTTACCCAAGCACGAATTGTATGAAAACAATGTAACAACCAGTAAAGCAAAATTTCAGAAAAACAGAGTTCAGTAAAGTAGAGTTTCAGCAAAAAAAAATTTAATCAAGGCATGAACAAAAATAATGCTAACACACTACAGAACTAATGGGTGAATCTTGTGAAGAAGGTGGGCCTCCCTTCTCACAAGATTCCCCAGAAACAAAAGGAACTAGGAAGGAATGCTCAAAATAATATTTTATTCATCTGTCAACTGTATCATGTTACAATGAATGAAGTAAACACATCCTTCTCTATAATTCCTTTCTTAGCCAAGCAAAAGGTCCCTTCTAATGATGATTTCCCCTTATTTAAAGAGGATAATCCCCGCGATACAATTTTATCATCAAATTACATGTGCACATATGAATCCTATTCTTAGTCAGATCTAATTTCTATACTGGAATAGGATATCCTGATCTCTCGTAATAGAAGGATATTACAATAATTGAATGATGTTGAGTGAGGTGTAGTTGTTGCAGCTGGAATAATATCTTCTTTATTTATCTTCTTGTTACTACTGTTATTGTTTCAGCATCGCAAATCGTGGGTTGTTTCAGCAACGGGATTTGCGTTCTGACTGTTTCAGCAACGTGGTCTCATGCAACAATGATGGTTAATTATGGCTCAAGGTGCGGATGTTGCGGTGAGTGTAACATATTCTTCTTGTGTGAATTGATGTTTCAACATCGTAGACCATAGAGAGTGTAACAACTTCTTCTTGTGTGAGTTGTTGTTTCAGCATCGTAGACCACAGACTGTTTCAACCACGGGGTTTGCGTGCTTTTGACTGTTTCAGCAACGGGCCTTCAAACAGTAATGATAATCTGTAGTTCGAACTGTTTCATCACTTATATATTTCTGATCAATGGTTAATTATGAGAGTAATGTAAAATTATATGAAAAACAAATTAAACATATAGTAAAGAGAAGAGACGTTATATACCTTTGGAAAGATAGGGTAAGGTGATAATGTAAGTTTAAATGTGAGTGGAAAAATGATGTAATGGTAGCAACAAGTGTGAACAAAAAGGTACATTATAGGGTCCTAACAGGGGAGAGCCTTAAGGAGTGTGAAGGTGATATTTTCCCTGTTGGAGAAATTATGAATAGAGAAATAACCTTCTAGCAGATTTAACCGTTTTTCTAAGGCATCCACATCTATTTGTCCTTCAAATATGGGAATATCAAAATTAACTTATACCTTGAAAGGAGAGGTAATTCCAAAGTGGTATATTGATGAATACACACATGTGGTTATCGACAGGCATTGAAGTATGTGGGAAAAATTCTCCATCATTTCGTCCCTCTGTCGCGTGAGAGATTTCTCAAGCAATAGATTAATAGAATCATTTTCTCTGTCATTTTTCTTTTCTTCCACCACTGAGGGTTTTTTGGACATGAAATAATGATTATATTCAATATAGACAAGATTGAGACCCAAATTTCTATACTCGGACCTCGTCGGGGACATGCACTAAAAAACGATCAAGTGCAGCCTACTTTGGTACCACTGATTCAGATTATTTTCAACACGAAATGAGAGTGGAGATATAATAAATAAATGTATAGAGATAACTCATATATACAATAATATAATAGAAATGTATCATATATGAAACCATAAACACAGAGATACAGTAATACACAATTTTTTGTTAATGAGAGAAAATGTACAAAGACTGTAAAAATACAGAGTGAAAGACTCACTAGAATGGTGGCAGCTTATCTCTCAGAAGAGATGTGTCCGCTACTTGCATTCGCAAGAATATTATTTTAAAATGAGGCTCCAAAGGCCTTTTTATCATAAATAAAATTCAAAACCCTAACCCCAGAAGATGAAAAGCCAACAATCTTGTGGACCCCGTTTTGGGTAGTTTGGTGTATCAACTTCCCGGGGGTGTAACTTTGGCATACGATCTCTATTTGGGTCGTACGATATCTCGTTGGAAAGGTATCATCAAGGAGATTCATTTTGGGGGCTAAATCATAGCCTATGAATATATTTGAGAAATTCTATCCTGAAAAACCTTCATTTAGGCCCTCAAAATGGCCCCGAAAGTTAAAAATTGCTAAAAATAGTAAATTACCAAAATTGTCAGAAAACTATTTTGAGCCAGTTGGAAAAGGTGGGTGGCCACTGATATCCACCTATATCATAATCATTGCTACATTTCCTAAACAATAATCTTCCCAAAATGAACACAGGGTACGAGCTTCAACCAGTCAAATCCACCATTTTTGAAGAGAAGTTAATCACCTTTACCAAGCCCCTTCTCTTGTACAAGTATAGGGACTTGCTTTCCCTTTATGTACATGCATGATAATTTCTCTCCAAATACATGTAACGCCTCATCTTGTTCACTAAAAATTGTTATTTCTCTTCTATTGAATTATGGTATATACTTTAATTTATTCTTGCCCATAAATTTTTGTGTAAGCTTCAAACATATGGATCTTATTATGTTTTTGTCTGGATTTATTAAGAAAATAATATTCCCTTTTACTGAGTACAATATTACTCCTAAAAGATGGTCCAATATCTGAATGAACATGAATTCCATGTAGTATAGATTGTATTTCATTTAATGGTGTTTTGAGTCCATTCATGGATGTCCCTACGTGTGAATAACTAGGTGTAGCATCCCTAGCCCCAAGTTGGGCCATGCCACTCAAAAATTCCAGCTTTGATACCATTTCATTTATAAAATTATCTGCATATGCAACAATTACACAATGAAAACAACATACAATTCATACATAAACATGTATAATAAAACATACATAATTTATATAAGCATTCACACAGTAAATAGAAAAAAAAAATAGATAAAATAACACTTGTCTTTTTAATAATTCACCAACTGTGGGAAGACCTCAAAATTGCCTACCATCCATGGAATCCACTGCTCATGAACTCTCATTAGCAGGTCACCCCCAACCTGAGGCTAGAAACTTCGCTAGGGAAGACTTCCTAATCTAGACTAAGGTCTAATCAACACAATAAAACTTAGTTCAAGGTGCCCATTGTTGTAAGTATCCTACAGCCTCTCATTTCCCACAGTATATCCCACCCTAGGAAGTCTACCCATTCTCTTCTCAATAGTCCTTTGGTTGTCCCACTTCCCTTCTGAGGCTTCAACAACAGGCCGAACATAAAGTCTCATATCTTTATTTCTATTTCTTAGTGCACAAGGGAAACAATTCCCAGTAGTTCTCTCACCACCCATGTTTAATGGATAAAATCATCTTAAACCTTAGCTCAAACCACCTGCCCACATAGCCTTCTTCCTTAGCTCAAACCACCCACGTTTAATGGATAAAATCATCTCCCCAAATCTCACAAGTACATGTATGAATGGTGATGGAAGGAAGGTACGAATGGTCAAAGTGAATGAGATAATAATCCTCGAATAATGGAAAATACATTAAGTTATTGCTTTAAGTATGCATGTTCCCCACTTGACACTTTTCATGTTGGGAACTACCTCGGGCTCCACTTGTAGTACATTCCCCCACCTTTTAAGAACTTAGGATATAAATATATCCTACACTTAGACTTTAGGAATATTAATATAATATTCCCTCGAGCTTAAGCCTCCTTGGCTTAGCCCCTCTTCCTAGAATCTTATCCCCCTTTCCATTCTATTGGAGTTATACCCCCCCATAATCTTTTGTTTTTTTGTTTTGTAACAATTTTTTGAGCACTCAACACACCCTAAAAAGCCTCTGTCAATTTTTTKCTTTTTTGGGTACCACTTGATCTTTTGCACTATCTGATTCGACTTCATTTCAAGAAATGTTTTGTCTTTTMTTATTCTCATGACTCTCATCACTTATTCAGGTTTGTTTTGAACTTATGAAACCCCATGAATTAAAAGGCCTTAACACCTGAATAAATAACCCACAGTCGAAAAAATTCACCCGACGCACTCAAATTCAGCAWCGGAAGGAATTCAAAGAAGGAAACAAACCACTCGGGCAAACTCAATCATCGAGCRTTGATCTCCGTCAACATCAAAAAAAGGAAGTTTTTGTTTTGTGTCAAGTCTTGCATAAGGATATCGCCAATAGTCCATCCYGCTTCGACATCGGTAAAAGATGAGGGGAATATACATTAACAAAGAAAGAAAAGATATCACCGATCCCCAATGCGTTTTCARCATTGGGACTTTTTCGAGGAAGATAATACAAAGAAATCACTTGATAGGTTTATCACCGATCTTYGACCCTGGACACTTTATCGGCACCGGCTTGTTTTAGAATGAAGAACCTAAGGAAATTCCTGACTTCGATTAATACACGCGAATTAGGTCACCGGTCTTCAACGCCACGTGTCTTTACTAGATTGGAGAACCGTACGGTCTAGTTTTACCCCGAGTCGTTCTTGGTTCCCTAGGTCTAAGTCACACCTCCAAGTCAGCTTTACCACGATAGCTTTTTATAGTGAAATTGATTGGTTTTGGAGCTTTTTGCAGAACGACATCAACGAAAACATTCATAACACATCCTTGATCCCTGATCCACCCACTGAGAGAGAGACATGATGGGACATTTTAGCATTAGATATGATCAAATTTTGAGCATTTAGGAAGCTAATTAATACCAAATCCTACATTAGTTGCTACCTCATGCGGAAATCAAAACAGTTGTTTAAAATCACCGATAGACCACATCACCCCTTGTGCCTCTGTCGTCAACCCATGATGAATTTAAGTTGTAGAGATTCGGTGGAAGATTTGTTAAAATTTCACTCATCACCTGAATTGAATGGTTGATGCGACATGGTAAGTTCTTCCCTGTTTAAATTCTCTTGAGCCTTTGTAAACAAAATCATTCTGCACATAAGATAATTTTGGAGAATCTGAAGGAGAAAGACAAGCGACTCGAAGGCTGTATTGATCTCGTGATTGTCAAAATAACCAGGTTTTAACAAGATTCAAAGGTATGTATCCAAGTCTATAAATTTGTTGGATGTAATTCATATGTTTTTATCTGGTTTTTGTTTTACACAGTCTCTGAGAGTTTATTTTAGTTGCAGGAACAATTCCTCCAAGAAATCCAACCACTAGACGATCATCAAGGGAACCTAAGCTGAAAGAACCAGAGGTAGGCGAAGGCTCCTCTCTAGGGGACACAAAACAATTGGAATACACTCTGAGGCTGGAACCAGTCATTAAGACAACAACGAAGAAGATTTTCATCCAGCCTTCAGCCTTTGGAGATACATAGGAAAGCACGGGGTCCAATATGGCACTCCCACATTGGGGATAACTCTTTAACAAGATCATCTGGGAGGAATACTCGGAATATGTCCCACATAGTGATCCAAATGTAAGATCTCTCGACGATGAGGTGTTCTCGAACATTCGATGGTCGTACCTACATATGGTGGCAAGCAGAACCCCTATTTTTCCCTGTATTGAAGTCTTGAAGTGGCTCATCAACCACATAGACACACATAAATGTGTAATCAACGATGACAATGGTGGGTGTGTCGAAGTGTTCCTACCGGTAGAAGTTTAGAAATACTACAAACTCAAAGACCTCGAAGAGTGTTGGCACAGGGGAAGACCCAGGGTTCAATGCTATAACAGTGCACCAACAAAACCCTAACTATCGACCCTTTCAGCAACACCTGCGAAGCATATGAAGTCTCACTCAAGGTAGAGGTAGGGGTGGTTGCAGTACTCAAGTGTCTACAACCTTAGCTGGGACACAGATCTATGATTATAACACTAAATAGAGAAATAACAATTAACATTCATCAATACTTGACCAATATCTACTTCGCAGATAAAACAAAGCATCACAACATTCACCCAGATCTAATGTATATAAGTACTTTATCATAAACAGGTAGATTAGATCTAGCAGATCAAGCACAAGCACATTCATAGAGGTCAAATCTAACATTCTTACACATTATTAGCACAAAGAATAAGCAAAATTGTCTATCTCTATCAAAGCACTTAGCCAGAGAATACATAAACACATCATGACAAAGCACAAAGAAAGACAATACAATATTTACGTGGTTAACCCCCACCCTGGGGCTACGTCCACCAACTCTTCTTCTTTATTGTCTTTAGTCAATCGGTTACAAGAACAAAGCCACCAAAATCCTACTCCGCCCAGGACAGGAGATCTACGCACCTCGCTAGATCCTCCCTCCTCGCGTTATAGTACAAATCCTTCCATAGTCTATTACAACCACTTGCACTTAGCTCTGCAAGTCTCTCCCAGTTATGCACAAAGCACTTACAAACCACAATTGCACTTAGCACTTAGATTATCATCCTTTTATCACATAGATACCTCTACTTCTTATATTTCCTAGACATCTATTTATACTTTACAAAATAGGCCTAAACATGGGTAAACCCATGGGCCAACATCCCATTCCCATTACATAATCCCATAACCCAAAAAAGACCAAAAAGGGGTCAATATTTCACRATCTCTGCTTCGTCTTGTGCTCCTCCTTCGATAGGCTATTGAACTCCTAAAATAGATCAAACTTGATCAATATCCCTCAAAACTTGGTCAAGGGACAACAGGACCCCAACACTCACCTATGACTCATCCTGAGTTACTCTGGTCTGATCAGTTTTGTTAGATGAGTGCGTCATTCACGGGTCCTTCTAGGCACTATTATGCTATGGTGACAAGTTGTTCTATCTCTGCTCCTCTGCCTTCTACTTCTGTAAACAGTTGGTAAGATTTTTCTTGTACAGGTTAGAGCCTTTGAGTGACTTCCATCTCTTTTACCTGTATAGTGTGGATATGTTGTTGGGCAGTGCATTGATCTTGAGATCGTTTCAATCTTTCTACAACTGACAGGGCCTCCAACTGCGCTTGTAGTGTATCAGCTTACTGCTTCGCTTCCTGGAGTTGTGACTCAAGTGACTTTAATTATGGATTCTCAACAAGTTTTTCATATGTCAGGGAACTGTGGGTGCTTAGATGCTTTCATTCTAGAGCAAGGGCCTTTAGTCTCTCAACTGCACTGCGAGCAGTTGATTCTCGTTGGTCCCTTACATCATGTGGGGTCTCAGGAACTGTGTGCAGCTCCAAGTCTGTTATGCGTTGATGTAGCTTCTAGATGGCCTCTGCGAGCTGGTCTACTTACTTCTTGACTTGATCCTCTATATTTTTTTCTAAAACTATCACAAATCAAAGTGCTTTGTTGACCGCTTTCTTCACATCGAGCTGCTCGGCAAGAAACTGTTCCTTTCCTTGCTGCATCTGTTCTTTTTCTTCATCGGTCTTCACTTGAAGGGAACTTTTTTCCTCTTCTGTAGCTCAATGCTATTCTTCAAGTACTCCCTATACCTGTGTCAAAGCCTGGGTGGATTTTTATGTTTCCTCTTGTGCTCATCGAAGGTGAGCTTCGACTGTATCAACGAGTCGATGGAGTTGAGCTGGTTCATCTCCTGATTCTGGTGTTTCCAATGATAGAGGTGCAGTGGAGACTGTGCAGTTGGACTAAAGGGCATGTTTTACCCCTTGGAGCTCGACCTCAATTCGATTATACATCTCCTCCTAAATAGCTTCTTGTTTTTCTATGATTTTCAATGAAGCATCGTTTAGGGCTGCTACGATGAAGTAAAAATCATCTGAGGTGAGGATAGTTTGCATTTTGGTCATAGAGGATTTCAATTTCTTCTGGGAAGAAGGCTTCGGGGGGGAAACCTTCCTTTTCTTCAAGGGGTCCTCCTCATCTCTAGGTGGTGTTACCTCACCTTTCTTCTATTCATCTTTTGCACCATCTATCTCTTCCCCATCACCCCCTCACTCTGGCGATATGGAAGTAGTCTTTACTGAGGCACTACTTAAATCTTGTACTTCTTCAGTCTTCTTTGTCTTGCTGGGCCGAGGTGTATCTTGCGTAGTTTCTGGGTTGTCTATGTCGGATATCTCCATAGGGTCTACTGGAATAAGGATTTTTGCTAACCAGTCCTTGGTGATGTCCTCCAGATCCTCCTCTGTTAGCTTATAGTAGGATTGGAGTTGTTGCTTGTGTTTGTCAGCGCATGTTGTGATGTAAATAAAATGTCGGTCTGAGATGAACTTCATCAAGGGCCTAAACTAGTGTAGAGTGTTTAGAGTGATGCGAGGCTCGGACTGGATGGTTGTCTTCAGCTGGTTGTAATAGGTATGAAAAACAAAATTGGACTACCACTGTTTATTCATATCGCTTGAGTACCATAGTGTATTGAACTTCTTAACCAATGGTTCGAAAGGATCGGTGTCAAAGAAGGTCACACTTTCTGGCATCTCCCAGGCAATAAAAGCAATCAGGATCAATAGCCAGCTGAAATGAAATTCGTACCCTTGGTCCTAGGCTTCACTGTAGTCGAGTTCTAATTGGTTCACTAGGTACTTCACCCATTTCATCTGAAGTCCTTTTGCGTACTTCCTTGTGAGGTCAACTACAAAACCAGTGACTTGGGTGGGTTAGTTCTTTCGTACTAATTTCCCTCCAATCAATTAATAGGCGAGGCACACTGCACCAATCTAGATAGAATCTACCTTTTAGCCTTGCATTCCCTTCTTGAAATTTCCATAGGTGTCCTTGATCCTTTGTGCTAGAGCACGATCCATGTTTTTTCTAGGGTAGAAATCCTGTGGACCAGGTCCTTTCATACTAAGCCCGGTGATCTGATTGATCAATGTCGGATCCACTGTGATACGGTGGTTTAACCATAAATAACCACCATGGTAACAAGATAGAAGTAACTTGACACATGCATTCACCTTCTGGTGTCGTCCGAAGTAAGGAATATTCATGACATTGAGCAAGGTGGACTGCGTGAAGTTCATAGTCCAAAACTGGGCGATTATCTTTGAATTCTTCCCCTTAGTCTGAGTCAGGTACTTAAGTGGGGTGAGCATGCTGTAAACCTTGCAATTTCTGAGGTTGAAGTCACTAAACTTCAATGTTGTAATATTATCTTGGTATGCTTGAACTACGTGTATTCCCTTTGGGAGGTATGCAGTGACCAAGGAGTACTCAAAATATCTAGGTACGTTGTCTCGATTTATTGCACTGCTCAAAGGTGGTAGATAGATGGGTAAGATGGTCGGGATCAATTTAGCATTCACTAGATCATCCCTGTTCTTGGTTTTCTTTTCATTAGATAGTTGGGATGGTCTAGCTCCGTGAGCAGTGGATGGAGAGGTTGGGAATCCTCTTGTCGATGATTCTTGTACACCTGTAGACATTGACATGACTCTTTCAGTCATGAGGTCGATCAAAACTTATTCAACAACTTTCTCTACAGCGCTCAATTCGTCTGACATACACACTCGGGTTTAACATTTGGGTTGGGGGAATAACTTTAGACACTGCAATAGGATAGAAAGAAAGAGTGCAATGATCACTATATAAATTTGACTTAGTCTGCGGGCTCAAACTCTCAACTGGAAAAAGTGTTCTCGGTGCGTGGCACGATAGGATAAATAGGTAACTCGACAACGGGTCGCTTGCAATGGGTATGAAGCCTTCGTTAACTCTATTATGTCCTTTATGGTGTGGTCCAATGGTCTGATGACGAACCATAATTTCCTTTATGCCCATTCAGAGCAACGATCGAATGGTTATAATGTCCACAACGACTATATTGCTTCGCAGCGGTGAAGTGCCATGTGTCATTGTTATGATATCCTGGCGAAGCTCCAATTTTGCAAATATTTCTTCTGCGAGGTTTCCTCTAGAACCATTCTGCAACTTGTCAATCTTATCTCTCTTCTTACTTAAATTTCTAGCCTTCTTTCCAGTGATCTTCATCTCGGTATGTATTTTTCCATTCTAATTCTTATCTTATTTTGACATAGTGACTTCATGTTGTTGATATCCTTTCCTAAGATTCAAGGGTAACCCTTCTTCTTCATCTGGAATAGGTACTTCAATCTTCAATGGTTCTTCTAGTGTTCCTACAACTTCGACATCCAGGTCTTTGGTGTTAAATGTCTTTGATATGTTCTTTTGTTCTTTAATCAAGTGTGCGATCCTTCTAGTCATGAATTCTTTTAACTCTTTCTTCTTCTGTTCTAAAACTTCCTCTTCTTCTTGCCTTCCAGCCTGATCTTTTTCAATCCAAGGTTTTCCTAGTAGCATGGTAAATGGGGCCCTATTCTCAATAAATTTAATAATCTCAAAATATTCCTCTGTCGAAGTTCCATTGGCATTCACAGGTATCTGGGTGATCCTTCCACACAGGTTTATCAACTTTCCTTTGAATAAAATTATTCCTCCTAGTGAAGGAATCATAGCAGGATTCCCTATAGCTTCCCATGTTCTCTCTATCATGATATTCACCTGTGTTTCCTCATCCAGAACATAGTCAATGTCGAATTCTCCTATTCTTTCTTCAAGGCATTCTTTTTCTGCGAATCTCTCTGATAAGTTGACATATCGGTGAGCATTAAGGGTTTCTTTTATTTGCAGTAATATAGTCTCTGATTGTTTATGGGATTCTGTCATAATCTTAGTTTATGGATCTACCTTAGGATTTTCTTGTCTCATGTTAATTCCTTCAAGCTTAGCAATCATTCAAGGACAATCAAATACTTCATGGTCCATATCTTTACAACAAATACAACTAAATCTTCTCCCAGGGCCTTCCTTAACAAGATGCTCCAGTCTTCTACAACTGTAACAGAGGGTTAATACTCTCTTTCGTTTAAATGATCCCCGACCTTTCTTGTACTGCACACTAGGATCATGGTAGCTAACCTGCAAAAAAATCTCTCTACGATCTTGCATACACTTATTAGTCCAAATATCCTTTCTATGCATAGGTATAACATATTTTTCACTATTCTTATCAGATCTATTCATATCAAATCCTCTTTCATCTATTAAAACAGTAGTTTTCAAGATAGGATAGAATCTATCAAACATATCTAAATTCATACTTTTGAAACAAAAACTTCTGCTAATCTTACTTTTACAGAGCACAAAGCTTTTAGATCTAGAACTTTTTTCACTATTCTTACCTTTATCAGAGTGTAGAGATTTCATATCTACCTCTTTTAATTAAGAATTCTCACTTTTACCTTTCTTAGGGTAGAAAGCTTCCGAATCTTACCTCTTTTCTTCAGATCAGACTTCTTTTCCTTATAACAAAACTTGCCAAACTAGTAGAGTACTACGCACTAGAGCAATTGATCTATGCATAGAGCTTTCACAATTTCAGATCAGATCTTTGCACAAAGCTTCTTATTCCTCAGTTTCCAGCAATCACATTTCCAGGTCCTAGCACTGGAAACATTTGTTGGCATAGGGGCAGACCCAGGGTTCAACGCTACAACAATGCACCAACAAAGAACTAACTACTGGCCCTTTCAGCAACACCTGTGACGTAAATGAAATCTCACCCAAGGTAGAGGAAGGGGTGATTGCAGTACTCAGGTGTTTGCAACCTTAGCTGGGACACGGATCTATGATTATAACACTAGATAGATCACTTAGCCATTAAAATTCATCAATACTTGACTAATACCTACTTCATAGATAAAACAGAGCATCGTAGAATTCACCCATATCTAACGTATATAAGTACTTTATCATAAACAAGTATATTAGATCTAGCAGATCAAGCACTAAGCACATTCATAGAGGTCAGATCTAACATTCTTACACATTATTAGCACAATGCATAAGTAGATTTTTCTATCTCTATCAAATCACTTAGCCAGAGAATACATAAACACATCATGACAAAGAACAAAGCAAGACAACACAATATTTACATGGTTCACCCCCACCCTGGGGCTACGTCCACCAACTCTTCTTCTTTATTGTCTTCAGTCAATCGGTTACAAGCATAGATCCACCAAAATCCTACTCCGCCTAGGATAGGAGATCTACGCACCTCGCTAG
>ML778032.1:408669-438772 GCA_009831015.1 Picea engelmannii
CGAATTTATTTTATTATTTTTAAGAAGGAATGCCCGAGACTATTGGTTGTGGCCAAGAAAATGATATCCAAGGTAGGCCACTAGTACTTGGACAAGTGTGACACCTACATTAGGGTGTTCGAGGCCACCGAAGCACCACATCTCCTACCATCTCATGTCCCAGACCAGCTTGTAGTAGGATAAATATGCTATCAAACCATCTTGCAAGGCTACAATGCCAACTTGGTCAAGGACAAGAAGCGGGTGTTCATACCCTATGGTTTCCATGTAGGATTCTTCTTGGTGAAGGATACCTCTCAAGCCAAACAAGAAGGGTTGAGCCAACTTAAGTTCAGATTCCATACAGGTCGATTCTACAAGCACAATCCAAAGGGCCTGGTATTGCAACATGCTTCACAAGTGTCATCACGTTGGTCGTACACCCATGACAAATTCAAAGATGAAGTCGTCACAAAAAACGCCCAAGACTGGGAAGAGGTGGTAGCAAGGATGGTTGACCCCAAAATGACAAGGTTCAAGGCCATGAGCCTGGTTGAACAGGTGATGACAATAGAGCAGTCGTCTCAAGAGGCCCTCAGAGCTAGGGAAGAAATCGGAGTGGCAGAGGAAACAAAGGTTCCCCTAGTGGCTCCGATGCAGAATAGGGGATTTCCTATGACACAGGATGCACGAGTGAGGGGATTGATATTGATAGAACATGAATAATGAGTAATTGATCATATGAAGGATGACTTGGACCTCTTAAGAATAACAAGGGTCCATTCCAATAACCCAGATGAAATCCGGGCAGGTCCAAGTGGTCCTGAGCTAATACAAATTGACAAAATCATCGATTTAGATAACCTTGAAGATCCAACGCCATAGGTTGGATCACCAGGGAATGTTTCAGCTTAGCCAGATATAGAAATAAAATCAAGTAGATAAAGTGCATGAAACCCCCTCCATGACTTGATAACAATCTATGATGATGAGGAAAGTTCGGAGGTATCCCTGGTGACTACGGTGCAGATCACAGAGGAAAAGGAGCCCGAGAAGTCATCTTCACCATCTCCCGATGCTAAAATTCAGAGCCTTCCAAGGAATTACCAAGAGGTTGAAAGTGTCTTATACACTGAGCTACTCGATGTACTGGAGACCCAAATGGATAGTCCGACAGATGAGCCAGGGTTGGGAGAACAAAAGGAAGATGTCCCACAGCAGGAAATCACCATCTCAACAATTGATTATCAAGTAAGTACTGAGCCTACCCTTGATGCTTCAATTTCAACCGGTACTCAACCTTCCAATGAGAAACAATCCGAGGTTGGACCTTCGAAACACACGGAAGAGGTTCAAGAACCCAGTCTTGAACAGATATACACCGTCAAAAGCTAGAAATATTCTTACCTGGGGAGATCAACAAATCCCCGAACCCATGGATGAAGTTGTTGATATACAAGCCATCTCCTATGAATGGAAAAGGAAATCTATCATGAATATAACCACCAAGAAAAGGAGGATTATAATATATCTCTCCATCCTCATAACCACAAAGGAAAAATTGATTAAAATGGTACATGCCAAGACATCCGAACTTATCGAACTCGGGATGGAAATCACAGATGCAACCCTGGACAGAGAGAAAAAAGATGAAGAGGAGTTGGTCATTACACTGAATGAGTTGGAACATATACACCATTTGGAGAAATATTACCAGGACACCACACATGCCACAGTGTTCCTGAGAAGCGAATTTCGGGAGGCCTACAGTAAATTTACGGATGAGCGGCACCTATTCACTGCAAGGATAGTCGAGCTTCAATAAGACACCCTCATGGCGCTAACAAAATGAAAGGATATGGAAAGGTGGTATGATAAATCACACCAATTCATGGAAAGGATTGACTACATTAGCTTGGTTCAACAGAGTCAAGATGTCGAAGAGCACGACATCCAGGTACTAAGGCAAAGTAGCATCGACCACATAAAGAAGTCGGTCGAATATTGGGTAAAAATGGCTCAAGAAACTCATCAGGAAATCCAAGAGAAATGGGTCAAGTGTAAAACGAGTTCGACCAAGATCAACTGGGCAATGAGAGACATCGGTCTCCCTAAATTTGTCACACCCGATGACTTTGTCGACTTGCGTGACATAGTCAAATTACATGCAGAACATGACTCATCATGGTTTGAGATAGTAAGGGTGGCGAACATGGCGTTGGGTCAAGTGAAATAGTTCATAGAAAACCCGATCAAATATATAACCATGTTTCAGTAGTTAAGTGTTATAATAGTCAAGTATCGAGCATGGGCAGTGGAGATAAGAGAGATCCTTTCGGCCCCAATGGAACAACTGATCCGGATTATTTTCGACACGAAATAAGATCGAAGATATAATAAAGAAATGCACAGAGACATCGCAGATATTCAATAATATAACATAAATGTTTCAAATATGCAACCATAAACACAAATATACAGTAATACACGATTTCTATTAATGAAAGAAATGTACAGAGACTGTAAAAATACAGAGTGCAAAACTCGCTAGAATGGTGGCATCTTATCTCTGAGAAGAGATGTGACGGCTACTCACATTCGCAAGAAGATGATTACAATGAGGCTCTGAAGGCCTATTTACAATAATTAGGAATGCCCAAAACCCTAGACATACAAAAACCTAACCCTAGGAGATGAAGCACCAAAAGTCATGTGGGCCCTGTCTGGGTAAGTGAGTACATCAAATTCCTGGGGTCGTAACTTTTGCATACGATCTTCATTTTAGGTGTGTGATAGCTCATTGGAAAGGTTTCATCGAGGAGATTAATTTTGGGTGATAAAAAATGCCATTGGTTATCCTTGAGAACCTTGATCTTGAAAAACCTTCATTTGGGCCCTCAAAATGGCCCCGGAAGTTAAAACCTGCTAAAAATAGTAAATTGCCAAAATTGCCAAAAAACTGTTTTGAGCCATTTGGAAAAAGTGGGTGGCCACCAATATTCCCCTAGATCAATCCTCCCTCATTAGGAAGCAATGGTATCCATAGCATTGAGTTCCCAGGGGAGAGGGAAAAGCGTTTGTTGAATCTGCATCTTGGTGAGTTGCTTGTCTTGCCGGAGACGTTGCGCTGCTAAGTTTGTGGAAATATGTCACGAACCTATTGAGGTTGAGGTTGTTCAACAAGTCGAGATACATGAGAGGATGATGTGTAGAAGGAATCTTTTCACTTTGTTGCATCCTTGTCGACCTACTTCTGTTGGATAGAAGGTGCTTGGGGCAAGGCTGTAGTGGTTGCACTATCCTTTTGTTCTCCTTTTGAACAGATTGTGAAGAAGATGAATTTTGCAGTATGAGATACTACCTTGCGACACTTTTTAGGTGGAACAATAGTCAGAACTACCTCTGGTATTTTGTAGAGATGACCCCCCAATGTAACAATGACACTACGGGGTCAAGACGCATAAACAACATGGCGTCTCCACATATATGGTTGGCCCAGGAGAACATCACAGACATCTAGTGGGGCAACATCACATAATACCTCATCCTTGAAGGGTTGGATGTCATATGACAATCGAAACTATTGGTTGACACAGAGATATCATCCTTGCCAAAGCCACCCGATCTTGTATGGTTGCAGGTGTGGTGTTGTCAACAATCCCAACTGTTTGACGACCTCTACTGAAATGAGTTTTTTCTAGATTTCGCTATCAAAAATAAAATGCATAGGGTCCCCTTCACCCACATCTGTGAATGAAAAAGGCGCTCCCCCTCTTCAGGATCTGTTGGTTCTTCTGGTTGAATCTACGGTCGCAGCAATAGCAGTGGGGTCTACGTTAATGATCTGTCCTTTACCAATATTTTCATAATCAGATTATGAATCAGGGTTTGGCTCATTGTCTTTGATCTCGGCCACCAATGACTGTTTTGAGTGACATTCATCGGTGGTGTGCCAGGGGATTTTGTGGAAATCACACCATTTTCTGGTGTCCTTCTTTGTCTTCCCGTGACCCTTCTTTTTCTATGTCTTGGACTGGTTTTCGGGAGACTATTTGTTAGGGTGGTCTTTTTCATACTTTGGTTGTTGTGGATTTGCAGACCCGAATTCCCATTTGTTCGAGTGCTTAAATTTCTGCTCAATTTTAACAGCATATTGATAAGCAATACTAAGTGATGAGATGTCTAGAAAATCTATTTCAGTCTGGATGTATTTGTGTAGAGCCCCATGGTATTTTAGAACCAAATGTCGCTTGGAGTCTTTGATACCCAGTATGGTGCCCAAGGTATGGAAGGTATTGGTGAACTCTGGAATTGCTTGGCCCCTCTCTTTCCGCAGTGTGGTCCATCTCATGTACTGGTTCTCATAGTTTCCAATAGGGTAATACTGTTCTTTTACCGCGTCCACTAAAAAATCCCAAGTGGGATCGGCCCCATATATTCCAAACTCCTATGTGGAACTTTTCTCCCAATAAGTTTCCTACCAATTTTTGACATGAGGGAGAGCTTTAAGGAGTGTAAAGGTGATCTTTTCTTTGTCAAACAAATTGTGAACAGAGAAATAACCTTCTAGCAGAATTAACCATTTTTCTAGGGCTTCTGCATCTATCTGTCCTTCAAATACAAGAATATCAAAATTAACTTGTACCTTGAAAGGCGAGGTGCCTCCAAAGTGTCCACTTGATGAATATGCGCCTGATGCTATGGGCAGGCATTGAAGGATGTGGGAAAAATTCTCCATCATTTCGTACCTCTGTTGCGTGAGAGCTTGCTCAAGCAACAGATTGATAGGATGGTCTACTCCATCATTTTTTTTCGTTTGTCCATTGAGGTTTTCTTGGGTGTGCAAGAGTTATTTTCTTCAAGAGAGACAAGATCGAGACCCAACTTTCTATAATCGGACCTCGTCGGGGACATGCACTGAAAAAATGATCAAGAGCAACCTGCTTTGATACCACTGATCCAGATTATTTTTGGCACGAAATAAGATAGGAGATATAATAAATAAATGCACAGAGATATCGCAGATATTCAATAATATAACATAAATGTATCAGAGATGAAACCATAAACACAGATATACAGTAATACACTATTTCTATTAATGAAAGAAATGTACAGAGACTGTAAAAATATAGAGTAAAAAACTCGTTGGAATGGTGGCAGCTTATCTCTGAGAAGAGATGTGACAGCTACTCACATTTGCAAGAATATGATTACAATGAGGCTCTGAAGGCCTTTTTACAATAAGAAGGAATGCCAAAAACCCTAGACATCCAAAAACCTAACCCTAGGAGATTAAGCGCCAAAAGTCATGTGGGCCCCGTTTGGGTAAGTGAGTACATCAATTTCCCAGGGTCGTAACTTTTGCATACGATCTTTGTTTTAGGCGTGTGATAGATCGTTGGAAAGGTATCATCGACGAGATTCATTTTGGCTATAATTAAGAAACTAAATCTCGAAAAACCTTCATTTGGGCCTTCAAAATGGCCCCGGAAGTTAAAACCTGCTAAAAATAGTAAATTGCCAAAATTGCCAGAAAACTGTTTTGAGCCATTTGGAAAATGTGGGTGGCCACCGATATACACCTGGATCAATCCTCCTTCCTTAGGAAGAAATGGTATCCATTGAATTTATTTCTAGAGGGAGAGGGAAAATCGTTTGTTGAATCTGTATCTTGGTGAGCTGCTTGACTTGCTAGAGACATCGCGCTGCTCAGTTTGTGGAAATCTGTCACAAACCTGTTGAGGTTGAGGCTGATCAACAAGTTGAGATACATGAGAGGACGATGTGTAGAAGGAATTGTTTCACTTTGATGCAGCCTTGTAGACCTTCTTCTGTTGGATAGAAGGTGCTTGGGGCAAGGCTGTAGTGGTTGCAATGTCCTTTTGTTCTCCTTTTCAACAGATTGTGAAGAAGTTGAATTTTGCAGTATGAGATACTACCTTGCGACACTTTTTAAGTGGAACAGTAGTTAGAACTACCTCTAGTATTGTGTATAGGTGACCCCCCAATGTAACAATGACACTACATGGCATCTCCACATATATGGTTGGCCCAAGAGAACATCACAGACATCCAGTGGGGCAACATCACATAATACCTCATCCTTGAAGGGTTGGATGTCGTATGAAAATCGACACTATTTGTTGAAATGGAGATCTCATCCTTACTGAATCCAACCGATGTTGTATGGTTGTGGTTGTGATTTTGTTGACAATCCCAACTGTTTGATGACCTCTACTAATATGAGGTTTTTTTGGCTTCCGCTATCAACAATAAAATGTAGCGGGGTCCCCTTCACCCACATTTGTGAATGAAAAAGGTGCTCCCCCTCCCCGGGATCTGTTGGTTCTTCTGGTTGAATTGTTGCGTTCGTGACAATAGAAGTGGGGTCTCCATCAATGAGCTGTCCCTTACCATTATTTTTAGAATCAGATTCGAAATCAGAGTTCGGCTCCTTGTATTTAATCTAGTCCACCAATGACTGTTTTGAGCGACATTCATCGGTGGTGTGCCAGGGGCTTTTGTGGAAATCACACCATTTTACGGTGTCCTTCTTTGTCTTCCCGTGACCCTTCTTTTCCTATGTCTTGGAATGATTTTCGGGAGACTGTTTGTTAGGGCCATATTTGTCATACTTTGGTTGTTGCGGATTTGCAGACCCGAATTCCCATTTGTTCTGGTGCTTAAATTTATACTCAATTTTAACAGCATATCGATAAGCAGCACCGAGTGATAAGATGTCTAGAAAATCCATTTCAGTCTGGATATATCTATGTAGAGATCTACAGTATTTCAGAACCAAATGTCACTCAGAGTCTTTAATACCCAGCTAGGTGCACAAGGTATGGAAAGTATTGGTGAAATCCATAACTTCTTATCCCCTCTCTTGCCGAAGTGTGGTCCATCTCATGTACTGGTCCTCATAGTTTCCAACAGGGTAATACTTTTCTTTTACCATATCCACAAAAAAATCCCAAGTGGGATCGGCCCCATATATTCCAGACTCCTCTATGGAACTTTGCTCCCAGTAAGTTTCCCACCAATGTTTGACATGAGGGAGATATTTAAGGAGTGTGAAGGTGATCTTTTCTTTGTCATAAAAATTGTGAACAAAGAAATAACCTTCTAGCAAAGTTAACCATTTTTCTAGGGCTTCTGCATCTATCTATCCTTCACATACAGGAATATCAAAATTAACTTGTACCTTGAAAGGTGAGGTGCCTCCAAAGTGGCCACTTTATGAATATGTGCCTGATGCTATCGACAGGTGTTGAAGGATGTGGGAAAAATTCTCCATCATTTCGTCCCTCTGTCACGTGAGAGCTTGCTCAAGCAATAGATTGATAGGATCGTCTGCTCTTTCGTTTTTCTTTTCTTCTGCCATTGAGGGTTTCTTGGGTGTGCGAGAGGGATTGTATTCAAAAGAGACAATCTCGAGACCCAACTTTCTATAATTATACTTCATCGGGGACATGCACTGAAAAAATGATCAAGAGAAGCCTGCTCTGATACTAGTGATCCAAAATATTTTCGACACGAAATGAGATCAGAGATATAATAAATAAATGCATAGAGATATCGCAAATGTTCAATAATATAACATAAATGTATCAGATATGCAACCATAAACATAGATATACAATAATACACGATTTCTATTAATGAAATAAATGTACAGAGACTGTAAAAATACAGAGTGAAAAACTCACTAGAATGGTGGCAGCTTATCTCTGAGAAGAGATGTGACGACTACTCACATTCACAAGAATATGATTACGATGAGGCTCTGAAGGAATTTTTACAATAAGTATGAAAGCCAAAATCCCTAGACATCCAAAAACCTAACCCTAGGACATGAAGCACCAAAAGTCATGTGTGCCCCGTTTGGGTAAGTGAGTACATCAACTTCCCGTGGTCGTAACTTTTGCATACGATCTCCATTTTAGGCGTGTGATAGCTCATTGGAAAGGTATCATCGAGGAGATTCATTTTGGGGGTTCAATAATTCCCTTGGAAGTTATTGATAACCTATATCATGAAAAACCTTAAAACCTGCTAAAAATAGTAAATTGCCAAAATTGTCAGAAAATTGTTTTGAGCCATTTGGAAAAGGTGGGTGGCCACTAATATCCACCTGGATCAATCCTCTCTCCTTAGGAAGAAATGGTCTCCATTGCGCTGAGTTCCCGAGGGAGAGCGGAAAGCATTTGTTTAATATGCATCTTGGTTAGTTGCTTGTCTTGTTGGAGACATCACGCTACTCAGTTTGTAGAAATCTGTCACGAACCTTTTGAGGTTGAGGCTATTCAAAAAGTCGAGATACATGAGAGGACGATGCACATAAGGAATGTTTTCACTTTTTTGTAGCCTTGTCTACCTACTTCTATTGGATAGAAGGTGCTTGAGGCAAGGCTTTAGTGGTTGGAGTATCCTTTTGTTCTCCTTTTGAACAGCTTGTGAAGAAGCTAAATTTTGCAGTATGAGACACTACCTTGAGACACTTTTTAGGTGGAACAGTAGTTGGAACTAGCTATGGTATTCTGTAGAGATGACCCCCCAATGTAACAATGACACTACGGGGTCAAGACTCATAAACAACATTGTGTCTCCACATATATGGTTCGACCAAGAGAACATCACAAACATCCAGTGGGAAAACATCACATAATACCTGATCCTTGAATGGTTGGATGTCGTATGACAATCGGCATTGTTGGTTGACACGGAGATATCATCCTTGCCAAAGACACTCGATGTTGTATGGATGTGGGTGTGGTGTTGTCAGCAATCCCAACTATTTGACGACCTCTGCTAAGATGAGGTTTTTTTGGCTTCCGCTATCAACAATAAAATGCAGCGGGGTCCCCTTCACCCACATCTGTGAATGAAAAAGGTGCTCCCCCTCTTCAGTATTTGTTGGTTCTTCTGGTTGAATTGTTGTGGTCACAACAATAGAAGTGGGGTCTGCGTCAATGATCTATCAATTACCAGTATTTTCAGAATCAGATTCTCAATTAGGGTTCGACTCCTTGTCTTTGATCTCAGCCACCAATGACTATTTTGAGCGACATTCATCGGTGGTGTGCCAGGGGATATTTTGGAAATCACACCATTTTCTTGTGTCCTTCTTTGTCTTCCCGTGACCCTTCTTTTCCTGTCTCTTAGACTGGTTTTCGGGAGACTGTTTGTTAGGGCCATATTTGTCATACTTTGGTTGTTGCGGATTTGTAGACCTGAATTCCCATTTGTTCTGGTCCTTAAATTTCTTCCCAATTTTAATATCATATCGATAAGCAGCACCAAGTGATGAGATGTCTAGAAAATCCACTTTAGTCTGTATGTATATGTGTAGAGCCCCATGGTATTTTAGAACCAAATGTGGCTCGGAGTCTTTGATACCTAGCTTGGTGCACAAGGTATGGAAGTTATTGGTGAACTCTGGAACTTCTTGGCCCCTCTCTTGCCACAGTGTGGTCCATCTCATGTACTGGTCCTCATAGTTTCCAACAGGGTAATACTGTTCTTTTACCGCATCCACAAAAAAATCCCAAGTGGGATCGACCCCATATATTCCAGACTCCTCTGCGGAACTTTGCTCCCAGTCATTTTCCCTCTAATGTTTGACATGAGGGAGAGCTTTAAGGAGTGCGAAGGTGATCTTTTCTTTGTCAAAAAAATTGTGAACATAGAAATAACCTTCTAGCAGAGTTAACCATTTTTCTAGGGCTTCTACATCTATCTATCCTTCAAATATAGGAATATCAAAATTAACTTGTAGATTGAAAGGCGAGGTGCCTCCAAAGTGACCACTTGATGAATATGCATTTGATGCTATCGGCAGGCGTTGAAGGATTTGGGAAAAATTCTCCATAATTTCGTCCCTTTGTCGTGTGAGAGCTTGCTCAAGCAACAAATTGATAGGATCGTCTACTCCGTCATTTTTATTTTCTTCCACCATTGAGGGTTTCTTGGGTGTGCGAGAAAGATTATCTTTAAGAGAGACAAGATCGAGACCCAACTTGCTATAATTGGACCTCGTCGGGGACATGCACTAAAAAAATGATCAAGAGCAACCTGCTCTGATACCACTGATCTGGATTATTTTCGACACGAAATGAAATCGGAGATATAATAAAGAAATGGACAGAGATATCGCAAATATTCAATAATATAAAATAAATGTATCAGAGATGCAACCATAAAAACAGATATACAGTAATATATGATTTCTATTAATGAAAGAAATGTACAGAGACTGTAAAAATACAAAGTGAAAAACTTGCTAGAATGGTGGCAACTTATCTTTGAGAAGAGATGTGACGACTACTCGCATTCACAAGAAGATGATTATAATGAGGCTCTGAAGGGATTTTTTCAATAAGTAGGAATGAAAAAAACCCTAGACATCCAAAAACCTAACCCTAGGTGATGAAGCGCCAAAATTCATGTGGGACCCGTTTGGGTAAGTGAGTACATCAACTTCCCAGGGTCGTAACTTTTGCATATGATCTTCATTTTAGGCATGTGATACCTCATTGGAAAGATATAGTCGAGTAGATTCATTTTGTGGGATCAATAATTCATTTGATTATCATTGAGAACATTTATCTCTAAAAACCTTCATTTGGGCCCTCAAAATGGCCCAAAAGTTAAAACCTGCTAAAAATAGTAAATTGCCAAATTTGCCAGAAAATTGTTTTGATCCATTTGGAAAAGGTGGGTGGCCACTGATATCCATGTCGATAAATCCTCCTTCCTTAGGAAGCAGTGGTCTCCATTGTGTTGAGATCTCGGGGGAGAGGGAAAAGCGTTTGTTGAATCTGCATCTTGGTGAGCTACTTATCTTGTTGGAGACGTCGCGCTGCTCAGTTTTTGGAAATCTGTCACGAACCTATTGAGGTTGAGGCTGTTGAACAAGTTGAGATACATGAGAGGATGATGTGCAGAAGAAATATTTTAACTTTGCTACAACCTTGTTGACATGTTTTTTTTGGATAGAAGGTGCTTGGGGCAAGGCTGTAGTGGTTGAAGTGTCCTTTTGTTCTCCTTTTGAACAGATTGTGAAGAAGCTAAATTTTGCAGTATGAGATACTACCTTACGACACTTTTTAGGTGGAATAGTAGTCGAAACTACCTCTGGTATTATGTAGAGATGACCCCCCAATGTAACAATGACACTATGGGGTCGAGACTGATAAATAACATGGCATCTCCACATATATGGTTGGACCAAGAGAACATCACAGACATCCAGTGGGGAAACATCACATAATACCTCATCCTTGAAGGGTTGTATTTCGTATGAAAATCGACACTGTTGGTTGACACGGAGATATCGTCCTTGCCGAAGCCACCCAATGTTGTATGGTTGTGGGTGTGGTGTTGTCGACAATCCCAACTATTTGACGACCTCTGCTGAGATGAGTTTTTCCTGGCTTCCACTATCAACAATAAAATGCAGCGGGGTCCCCTTCACCCACATATGTGAATGAAAAAGGCGCTCCCCCTCTTCAGAATCTGTTGTTTCTTCTGGTTGAATTGTTGCGGTCGCGACAATATCAATGGGGTCTGCGTCAATGATCTACCCTTTACCAGTATTTTCAGAATCAGATTATGAATCAGGGTTCGGCTCCTTATCTTTCATCTCGACCACCAATTATTGTTTTGAGAGACACTCATCGGTGGTGTGCCAGGAGATTTTGTGGAAATCACACCATTTTTCGATGTCCTTTGTCTTCTCGTGACCCTTCTTTTCCCATGTCTTAGACTGGTTTTTAGGAGACTGTTTGTTAGGGCCATATTTTTCATACTTTATTTGTTGCGTATTTACAGACCTGAATTCCCATTTGTTCTGGTGCTTAAATTTCTACTCAATTTTAACAACATATCGATAAGCAGCACAGAGTGATGAGATGTCCAGAAAATCCATTTCAGTCTGGATGTATCTATGTAGAAGCCCATGGTATTTCAGAACCAAATGTCCCTCGGAGTCTTTGATACCCAGCATGGTGCACAAGGTATGGAAGGTATTGGTGAAATCTGGAACTTCTTGGCCCCTCTCTTGCTGCAATGTGGTCCATCTCATGTATTGGTCCTCATAGTTTCCAATAGGGTAATACTGTTCTTTTAACACATCCACAAAAAAATCCCAAGTGGGATCGACACCATATATTCCAGACTCCTCTGTCAATCTTTTCTCCCAGTAAGTTTCCCACCAATGTTTGACATGAGGGAGAGCTTTAAGGAGTGTGAAGGTGATCTTTTCTTTGTGAAAAAAATTGTGAATAGAGAAATAACCTTTTAGCAGAGTTAACCATTTTTCTAGGGCTTCTGCATCTATCTATCCTTCAAATACAGGAATATCAAAATCAACTTGTACCTTGAAAGGTGAGGTGCCTCCAAACTGGCCACTTGATGAAGATTCACCTAATTCTATCGGTAGGCATTAAAGGATGTGGGAAAAATTCTCCATCATTTCATCCCTTTGTCGCGTGAGAGCTTGCTCAAACAATAGATTGATAGGATTGTATGCTCCGTCGTTTTTATTTTCTTCCTCCATAGAGGGTTTCTTGGGTGTGAGAGAGTGATTGTCTTCAAGAGAGACAATCTAGAGACCCAACTTTCTATAATCAGACCTCCTCGGGGACATGCACTGAAAAAATGATCAAGAGCAACATGTTCTGATACCACTGATCCAGATTATTTTCGACACGAAATGAGATCGGAGATATTCAATAATTTAACATAAATGTATTAGAGATGCAACCAAAAACACAGATATATAGTAATACACGATTTCTCTTAATGAAATAAATGTACAAAGACTGTAAAAATACAGAGTGAAAAACTCGCTAGAATGGTGACAACTTATCTCTGAGAAGAGATATGACGGCTACTCGCATTCACAAGAAGATGATTACAATGAGGCTCTGAAGGCCTTTTTACAATAAGGAAGAATGCCGAAAACCCTAGACATCCAAAAACCTAACCCTATGAGATGAAGTGCCAAAATTCATGTGGGCCCCGTTTGGGTAAGTGAGTACATCAACTTCCCGGGGTCGTAACTTTTGCGTACGATCTTCGTTTTAGGTGTGTGATAGCTTGTTGGAAAGGTATCATTGAGGAGATTCATTTTGGGGGATAAATCATGCTTTCAATAATCATTGATAACCTTGATCTCGAAGAAATTTCATTAGGGACCTCAAAATGGTCCGAGAAGTTAAAACCTGCTAATAATAGTAAATTGTCAAAATTACCAGAAAACTGTTTTGAGCCATTTGGAAAAGGTGGGTGGCCACCAATATCCACCTAGATCAATCCTCCCTCCTTAGGAAGAAATGGTCTCCATTGCATTGAGTTCCCTGGGGAGAGAGAAAAGTGTTTGTTGAATCTGCATCTTGGTGAGCTGCTTGTCTTCCTAGAGACGTCGCGCTGCTCTATTTATGGAAATTTGTCATGAACCTGTTGAGGTTGAGTCTATTCATCAAGTCAAGATACATGAGAGGACGATGTCCAGAAGGAATCTTTTCACTTTGCTGCAGCCTTGTTGACCTTCTTCTATTGGATAGAAGGTGCTTGGGGAAGGCTGTAGTGGTTGGAGTGTCCTTTTGTTCTCCTTTTGAACAGATTGTGAGGAAGCTAAATTTTGCAATATGAGATACTACCTTGCGGCACTTTTTAGGTGGAAGAGTAGTCAGAAATACCTATGGAATTCTATAGATATGACCCCCCAATGTCACAATGACACTACGGGGTCGAGACTCATAAACAACATGGCATCTCCACATATATGGTTGGCACAAGAGAACATCACAGACATCCAGTGGGGAAACATCACATAATACCTGATCCTTGAAGGGTTGGATGACGTATGACAATCGACATTGTTGGTTGACATGGATATCTCATCCTTTCTGAAGCCGCCTGATGTTGTATGGCTGCAAGTGTGGTGTTGTCGACAATCCAAACTGTTTGATGATCTCTGCTGAGATGAGTTTTTTCTGGCTTCTGCTATCAACAATAAAATGCAGCGAGGTCCCCTTCACCCACATCTGTGAATGAAAAACGTGTTCCCACTCTTTAGGATATTTTGGTTCTTCTGGTTGAATTACTGCGGTCGCGACAATAGAAGTGGGTCTGCGTCAATGATCTATCCTTTACCAATATTATCAGGGTTCATCTCCTTGTCTTTCATCTCGGCCACCAATAACTGTTTTGAGCGACATTCATCGGTGGCGTGCCAAGGGATTTTGTGGAAATCAAACCATTTTATGGTGTCCTTCTTTGTCTTCTCGTGACCCTTCTTTTCCTGTGTCTTGGACTAGTTTTTAGGAGACTGTTTGTTAGGGAAATCTTTGTCATACTTTGGTTGTTACAGATTTGCAGACCCGAATTCCTCTTTGTTTTGGTGCTTAAATTTCTGCTCAATTTTAACAGCATATCGATAAGCAGCACCGAGTGATGAGATATCCAGAAAATCCATTTCAGTCTAAATGTATCTGTGTAGAGCCCCATGGTATTTCAGAACCAAATGTTGCTTGTATTCTTTGATACCTATCTTGGTGCGCAAGGTATGGAAGGTATTGGTTAACTCTGGAACTGCTTGGCCCCTCTCTTTCCACAGTGTGGTTTATCTCATGTACTGGTCCTCATAGTTGCCAACAGGGTAATATTGTTCTTTTACCGCATCCACAAAAAAATTCCAAGTGGGATCGACCCCATATATTCCAGATCCTTTTGTGGAACTATGCTCCCAATAAATTTCCCACCAATGTTTGACATGAGGGAGAACTTTAAGGAGTATGAAGGTGATCTTTTATTTGTCGAAAAAATTGTGAACAGAGAAATAACCGTCTAGCATAGTTAACCATTTTTCTAGGTCTTCTGCATCTATCTGTCCTTCAAATACAAGAATATCAAAATTAACTTGTACCTTGAAAGGCGAGGTGCCTCCAAAGTGGCCACTTGATGAATATGCACCTGATTCTATCGACAGGCATTGAAGGATGTGGGAAAAATTCTCCATCATTTCCTCCCTTTATCGCGTGAGAGCTTGCTCAAGCAACAGATTGATAGGATCGTCTACTCCATCGTTTTTATTTTCTTCCATAATTGAGGGTTTCTTGGGTGTGAGAGAGCGATTTTATTCATGAGAGACAAGATCGAGACCCACCTCTATATAATCAAACCTCGTCGGGGACATGCACTGAAAAAATGAACAAGAGAAACCTTCTTTGATACCACTAATCCAGATTATTTTCGGCAGGAAATGAGATTGGAGATATATTAAAGAAATGCACAGAGATATCACAGATATTCAATAATATAACAGAAATGTATACGATATGCAACCATAAACACAGATATACAGTAATACATGATTTCTATTAATGAAAGAAATGTACAGAGACTATAAAAATACAAAGTGAAAAACTCGCTAGAATGGTGGCAGTTTATCTCTGAGAAGAGATGTGGAGGCTACTCGCATTCACAAGAAGATGATTACAATGAGGCCTTGAAGGAATTTTTACAATAAGAAGGAATGTAAAAAACCATATACATCCAAAAACCTAACCCTAGGAGATGAAGCATCAAAAGTCATGTGGGCCCCGTTTGGGTAAGTGAGTACATCAACTTCCCGGGGTCGTAACTTTTGCATACGATCTTCGTTTTAGGCATGTGATAGCTCGTTGGAAAGGTATCATAGAGGAGATTCATTTTGGGGGCTTAATCATGCCTTCTTATTTTTTTATCATTGAGAACCTAAATATTTAAAAACCTTAATTTGGGCCCTCAAAATGGCCCCGGAAGTTAAAACCTGCTAAAAATAGTAAATTGCCAAAATTGCCAGAAAACTGTTTTGAGACATTTAGAAAAGGTGGGTGGCCACCGATATCCACCTAGATCAATCCTCCCTCCTTAAGAAGCAATGGTCTCCATTGCATTGATTTCCTGGGGGAGAGGGAAAATCGTTTGTTGAATCTACATCTTGGTGAGTTGCTTGTCTTGTTGGGGACATCGCGTTGCTCAGTTTGTGGAAATCTGTCATGAACCTGTTGAGGTTGAGGCTGTTCAACAAGTCAAGATACATGAGAGGATGATGTGCAGAAGGAATCTTTGCACTTTGTTTCAGCCTTGACGACCTCCTTCTCTTGGATAGAAGGTGGTTGGGGCAAGGTTGTAGTGATTGCAGTGTCCTTTTAGGTGGAACAATAGTCAGAACTACCTCTGGTATTCTATAGAGATGACCCCCCAATGTAACAATGACACTACGGGGTCGAGACTCATAAATAACATGGTGTCTCCACATATATGGTTGGCCCAAGATAACATCATAGACATCTAGTGGGGAAACATCACATAATACCTCATCCTTGAAGGGTTGGATGCTGTATGACAATCGACATTGTTGGCTGATATGGAGATATCATCCTTGCCAAAGCCACCCGATGTTGTATCGTTGTGGGTGTGGTGTTTTCGACAGTCCCAACTGTTTAATGACCTCTACTGAGATGAGGTTTTTTTGGCTTCTCCTATCAGCAATAAATTGAAGCAGGGTCCCTTCACCCACATCTGTGAATGAAAAAGGTGCTCCCCCTCTTCAGGATCTATTGGTTCTTCTGGATGAATTGTTATGGTATCGACAATAGCAGTGGGGTCTACGTCAATGATCTATACTTTACCAGTATTTTCATAATCAAATTCTGAATCAAGGTTCATCTCCTTGTCTTTGATCTCAGCCACCAATGACTGTTTTGAGTGACATTCATCGGTGGTGTGTCAGGGGCTTTTGTGGAAATCACACCATTTTCTTGTGTCCTTCTTTGTCTTCCTGTGACCCTTCTTTTCCTATGTATTGGACTCATTTTTGGGAGACTGTTTGTTAGGTCCATATTTTTCATACTTTGGTTGTTGCGGATTTGCAGACCCAAATTCTCATTTTTTCTGGTGCTTAAATTTCTGCTCAATTTTAACAGCACATCGATAAGTAGCACCGAGTGATGAGATGTCCAAAAAATCCATTTCAATCTGGATGTATTTGTGTAGAGCCCCATGGTATTTCAGAACCAAATGTCACTTGGAGTCTTTGATACCCAACTTGGTGCTCAAGGTATGGAAGGTATTGGTGAACTCCAGAACTTCTTGGCCCCTCTCTTTCCGCAGTGTAGTCCATATCATGTACTGGTCCTCATAGTTGCAAACAGGGTAATACTGTTCTTTTACCGCATCCACAAAAAAATCCCAAGTGGGATCGGCCCCATATATTCCAGACTCCTCTGTGGAACTTTTCTCCCAGTAAGTTTCCCAACAATGTTTGACATGAGGGAGAGCTTTAAGGAGTGTGAAGGTGATCTTTTCTTTGTCGGAAAAATTGTGAACAGAGAAATAACCTTCTAGCAGAGTTAACCATTTTTCTAGGGCTTCTGCATCTATTTATCCTTCAAATACAGGAATATCAAAATTAACTTGTACCTTGAAAGGAGAGGTGCCTCCAAAGTGGCCACTTGATGAAGATGTGCCTGATGCTATAATCGTACATCGTCGGGGACATGCACTGAAAAAATGATCAAGAGCAGCCTACTTTGATACCACTGATCCGGATTATTTTCGGCATGAAATGATGTCGGAGATATAATAAAGAAATGCACAAAGATATCACATATATTCAATAATATAATAGAAATGTATCAGATATGCAACCATAAACACAAATATACGTTAATACATGATTTCTATTAATGAAAGAAATGTACAAAGACTGTAAAAATACAGAGTAAAAAACTCGCTAGAATGGTGACAACTTATCTCTGAGAAGAGATGTGAAAGGATACTCGCATTCGCAAGAAGATGATTAAAATGAGGCTCTGAAGGCTATTTTACAGTAAGAAGGAATGATAAAAACCCTAGATATCCAAAAAACTAACCCTAGGAGATGAAGCGCCAAAAGTCATGTGGGCCCTGTTTGGGTAAGTGAGTACATCAACTTCCCGAGGTCATAACTTTTGCATACGATCTCTGTTTTAGGCGTGTGATAGATCGTTGGAAAGGTATCATTGAGGAGATTAATTTTGGGGGCCCAATAATTCCTTCAAATATCATTGAGAACCTCGATCTCGAAAAACCTTCATTTGGGCCCACAAAATGGCCCCGGAAGTTAAAACCTGCTAAAAATAGTAAATTGCCAAAATTGCCAAAAAATTGTTTTGAGCCATTTGGAAAAGGTGGGTGGCCACCGATTTCCACTTGAATCAATCCTCCCTCCTTATGAAGAAATGGTCTCCATTGATTTGAGTTCCCAGGGGAGAGGGAAAAGTGTTTGTTGAATCTGCATCTTGATGAGCTGCTTGTCTTGCTGGAGACGTTGCGCTGCTCAGTTTGTGTAAATTTGTCACCAACCTATTGAGGTTGAGGCTATTCAATAATTCAATATACATGAGAGAATGATGTGCATAAAAAATATTTTCACTTTGCTGCAGCCTTTTCGACCTACTTCTATTGGATAGAAGGTGCTTGGGGCAAGGCTATAGTGGTTGCAGTGTCCTTTTGTTCTTCTTTTGAACAGATTGTGAAGAAGCTGAATTTTGTAGTATGAGATACTACCTTGCAACACATTTTAGGTGGAAATGTAGTCAGAACTACCTCTGGTATTCTGTAAAGATGATCCCCCAATGTAACAATGACACTACGGGATCGAGACTCATAAACAACATGGAATCTCCACATATATGGTTGGCCCAAGAGAACATCACAGACATCTAGTGGGGAAGCATCACATAATAACTCATCCTTGAAGGGTTGGATGATGTATGACAATTGGCACTATTGATTGACACGGAGATCTCGTCCTTGTTGAAGCCACCCGATGTTGTATGGCTGCAGGTGTGGTGTTGTCGACAATCCCAACTGTTTGACAACCTCTGCTAAGATGAGGTTTTTCTAGCTTTTGCTATCAACAATAAAATGCATCAGGGTCCCCTTCACCCACATATGTGAATAAAAAGGTGCTCCCCCTCTTCAGGATCTGTTGGTTCTTCTGGTTGAATTGTTGCGGTCGTGACAATAGTAGTGGGGTTTGCGTCAATGATCTGTCCTTTACCAGTATTTTTCAGAATCAGATTCTGAATTAGGGTTCGGCTCCTTGTCTTTGATCTCGACCACCAATGACTATTTTGAGTGACATTCATTAGTGTTGTGCCAGGTGCTTTTGTGGAAATCACACCATTTTCCAGTGTCCTTCTTTGTATTCTCGTGACCCTTCTTTTCCTGTGTATTGGACTGGTTTCCAGGAGACTATTTGTTAGGGTCGTCTTTGTCATACTTTGGTTGTTGTAGATTTGCAGACCCGAATTACCATTTGTTCTTGTGCTTAAATTTCTGCTCAATTTTAACAACATATCGATAAGCAGCAACGAGTGATGAGATGTTCAGAAAATCCATTTCAGTCTGGATGTATCTGTGTAGAGCTCCATGGTATTTCATAACCAAATGTTGCTCAGAGTCTTTGATACCCATATTGGTGGGCAAGGTATGGAAGGTATTGGTGAAATCTAGAACTGCTTGGCCCCTCTCTTGCCGCAGTGTGGTCCATCTGATGTACTGGTCCTCATAGTTTCCAATAGGGTAATACTGTTCTTTTACCACATCCACAAAAACATCCCAAGTGGGATGGGCCCCATATATTCCAGACTCCGCTATAGAACTTTGCTCCCAGTAAGTTTCCCACCAATGTTTGACATGAGGCAGATCTTTAAGGAGTGCGAAGGTGATCTTTTCTTTATCGAAAAAATTGTGAACAGAGAAATAACCTTCTAGTAGAGTTAACCATTTTTTTGGGGCTTCTGCATCTATCTGTCCTTCAAATATAGAAATATCAAAATTAACTTGTACCTTGAAAGGCGAGGTGCCTCTAAACTTGCCACTTGATTAATATGCACCTGATGCTATCGACAGGCGTTGAAGGATGTGGGTAAAATTCTCCATCATTTCGTCCCTCTGTCGCATGAAAGCTTTCTCAAGAAACAGATTGATAGGATCGTCTGCTCCGTCGTTTTTCTTTTATTCTTCCATTAGGGTTTTCTTGGGTGTACGAGAACAATTGTCTTCAAGAGAGACAATATTGAGACCCAACTTTCTATAATCAGACCTCTTTGGGGACATGCACTGAAAAAATGATCAAGAGCAGCCTGCTCTGATACCACCGATCCAGATTATTTGAGACACGAAATGAGATCAGAGATATAATAAATAAATGCATAGAGATATCGCAGATATTCAATAATATAACAGAAATGTATAAGATATGAAACCATAAACACAGATATATAGTAATACATGATTTCTATTAATGAAACAAATGTACAGAGACTGTAAAAATACAGAGTGAAAAACTCACTAGAATGGTGGCATCTTATCTCTAAGAAGAGATGTGAAGGCTACTCGTATTCGCAAGAAGATGATTACAATGAGGTTATGAAGTCCTTTTTACAATAAGAAGGAATGTCAAAAACCATAGACATCCAAAAACCTAACCCTAGGAGATGAAGCACCAAAAGTCATGTGGGCCCCGTTTGGGTAAGTGAGTACATCAACTTCCCGGGGTCGTAAATTTTGCATACGATCTTCGTTTTAGGCGTTTGATAGCTCGTTGGAAAGGTATAGTCGAGGAGATTAATTTTGGGGGATCTATCATGCCTTTGGATATCATTGAGAACCTTGATCTCGAAAAACCTTCATTTGATCCCTCAAAATGGCCCTGAAAGTTAAAACCTACTAAAAATAGTAAATTGCCAAAATTGCTAGAAAACTATTTTGAGCCATTTGGAAAAGGTGGGTGGCCACCAATAACCACCTGGATCAATCCTCCCTCCATAGGAAGAAATGGTCTCCATTGCATTGAGTTCCTAGGGGAGAGGGAAAATCATTTTTTGAATCTGCATCTTGGTGAGCTACTTGTCTTACTAGAGACGTCGCACTGCTTAGTTTGTGGAAATTTGTCACAAACCTATTGAGGTTGAGGTTGTTCAACAAGTCGAGATACATGAGAGGAAGATGTGAAGAAGGAATATTTTCACTTTGCTAAATCCTTTTTGACCTTCTTTTGTTGGATAGAAGGTGCTTGGGGCAAGGCTGTAGTGGTTGCAGTGTCCTTTTGTTCTCCTTTTGAACAGATTGTGAAGAAGCTAAATTTTGCAGTATGAGATACTACCTTGCAGCACTTTTTAGGTGGAACAGTAGTGAAAACTACCTTTGGTATTCTGTAGAGATAACCCCCCAATGTAACAATGACACTAGGAGATCGATACTCATAAACAACATGGTGTCTCCACATATATGGTTGGCCCAAGAGAACATGACAGGCATCCAGTGGGGCAACATCACATAATACCTCATCCTTGAAGGGTTGGATGCCGTATGACAATCGACATTGTTGGTTGACATGGAGATTTTGTCCTTGCCGAAGCCACCCAATGTTGTATGGTTGTGGGTGTGGTGTTGTCAGCAATCCCAACTGTTTGACGAACTTTGCTGAGATGAGGTTTTTTTGGCTTCCGCTATCAACAATAAAATGAAGCAAGGTCCCTTTCACCCACATCTGTGAATGAAAAAGGCGCTCCCCCTCTTCAAGATCTATTGGTTCTTCTGGTTGAATTGTTGTAGTCGTGATAATAGCAGTGGGGTTTGCATCAATGATTTGTCCTTTACCAGTATTTTCAGAATTAGATTATGAATCAGGGTTCGGTTCCTTGTCTTTGATCTTGGCCACCAATGACTGTTTTGAGCGACATTCATCGGTGCTGTGCTAGGGGATTTTATGGAAATCACACCATTTTCCAGTGTCCTTCTTTATCTTCCCATGACCCTTCTTTTCTTGTGTCTTGGACTAGTTTTCAGGAGAATGTTTGTTAGGAACTTCTTTTTCATACTTTGGTTGTTGCGTATTTGCAGACCCAAATTCCCGTTTGTTTTGGTGGTTAAATTTATGCTCAATTTTAACAGCATATCGATAAGCAGCACCGAGTGATGAGATGTCCAGAAAATCCATTTCAGTTTGGATGTATCTGTGTAGAGCCCCACAGTATTTTATAACCAAATGTCACTCAGAGTCTTTGATACCTAGCTTGGTGTGCAAGGTATGGAATTTATTGGTGAACTCCAGAACTAATTGGCCCCTTTCTTGTCGCAGTGTGGTCCATCTCATGTACTGGTCCTCATAGTTACCAACAGGGTAATACTGTTCTTTTACCGCATCCACAAAAAAATCCCAAGTGGGATCGGCCCCATATATTCAAGAATCCTCTGTGGAACTTTTCTCTTAGTAAGTTTCCCACCAATGTTTGACATGAGGGAGAGATTTAAGGAGTGGGAAGGTGATCTTTTCTTTGTCGGAAAAATTGTGAACAGAGAAATAACCCTCTAGTGGAGTTAACCATTTTTCTAGGGCTTATGCATCTATCTGTCCTTCAAATATAGGAATATCAAAATTAACTTGTACCTTGAAAGGCGAGGTGCCTTTAAAGTGGCCACTTGATGAAGATCCTATTGATGCTATCAACAGGCGTTGAATGATGTGGGAAAAATTCTTCATCATTTCGTCCCTCTGTCGCGTGAGAGCTTGCTCAAGAAATAGATTGATAAGATCATCTACTCCATCGTTTTTATTTTCTTTCATTGTTGAGGGTTTCTTGGGTGTGCATGAGATATTGTATTCAAGAGAGACAAGATCGAGACCCAACTTTCTATAATCAGACCTTGTCGGGGACATGCACTAAAAAAATGATCAAGAGCAACCTGCTCTGATACCACTGATCCAGATTATTTTCGGCACAAAATGAGATTGGAGATATAATAAATAAATGCACAGAGATATCATAGATATTCAATAATATAACAGAAATGTATCATAGATGTAACCATAAACACAGATATATAGTAATACACGATTTCTATTAATGAAAGAAATGTACAGAGACTGTAAAAATACAGAGTGAAAAACTCGCTAGAATGGTGGCGCTTATCTTTGAAAAGAGATGTGACAGCTAATCACATTCACAAGAAGATGATTACAATGAGTCTCTAAAGACATTTTTACAATAAGAAAGAATGCCAAAAACCCTATACATCCAAAAACCTAACCCTAGGAGATGAAGCACCAAAATTCATGTGGGCCTCGTTTGGGTAATTGAGTACATCAACTTCCCGGGGTCGTAACTTTTGCATACGATCTTCGTTTTAGGCGTGTAATAGCTCGTTGGAAAGGTATATTTGAGGAGATTCATTTTGGGGGGGAAATAATGCCTTAAAATATCATTGAGAACCTCAATATCTAAAAACATTCATTTGGGCCCTCAAAATGGCCCTAGAACTTAAAACCTACTAAAAATAGTAAATTGCCAAAATTGCCAGAAAACTGTTTTGAGCCATTTGGAAAAGGTGGGTGGCTGTCAATCTCCACCTAGATCAATCCTCCCTCCTTAGGAAGTAATGGTTTTCATTGAGTTTATTTCCCGGGGGAGAGAGAAAAGCGTTTATTGAATCTACATCTTGGTGAGTTGCTTGTCTTGCTGGAGACGTTGCGTTGCTCAGTTTGTGGAAATTTGTCACGAACCTATTGGGGTTGAGGTTGTTCAAAAAGTTGAGATACATGAGAGGATGATGTGCAGAAAGAATCTTTTCACTTTTCTGCAGCCTTGTCGACCTGCTTCTATTGGATAAAATGTGTTTAGGGCAAGGTTGTAGCGGTTGCAGTGTCTTTTTGTTCTCCTTTTGAATAGATTGTGAAGAAGCTGAATTTTGCAGTATTAGATACTACCTTGCGACAATTTTTTGGTGGAACAATAGTCGGAACTACCTCTGGTATTCTGTAGAGATGACCCTCGAATGTAACAATGACACTACGGGGTCGAGACTCATAAATATCATGGTGTCTCCACATATATAGTTGGCCCAAGAGAACATCACAGGCATCCAGTTGGGGAACATCACATAATACCTCATCCTTGAAGGGTTGGATTCCATATGACAATCAACACTTTTGGTTGACATGGAGATCTCGTCCTTGCTGAAGCCACCCGATGTTGTATATCTACGGGTGTAGTGTTGTCGACAATCCCAACTGTTTGATGACCTCTGCTGAGATGAGGTTTTTCTGGTTTCCTCTATCAACAATAAAATGCAACGGGGTCCCCTTCACCCACATCTATGAATGAAAAAGGTGTTTCTCCTCTTCAGGATCTGTTGCATCTTCTAGTTGAATTGTTGTGGTCGCGACAATAGAAGTGTGGTCTGTGTCAATGATCTGTCCTTTACCAGTATTTTCAAAATCAAATTATGAATCAGGGTTCGGCTCCTTGTCTTTGTTCTCGGCCACCAATGACTGTTTTGAGCGACATTCATCGGTGGTGTGCCAGGGGATTTTGTTGAAATCACACCATTTCTTGGTGTCCATCTTTGTCTTCCCTTGACCCTTTTTTTCCTATGTCTTGGACTGGTTTTCGAGAGAATGTTTGTTAGGGCCATCTTTGTCATACTTTGGTTGTTGCAGATTTGCAAACCCGAATTCTCGCTTTTTCTAGTGATTTACTTTCTACTCAATTTTAACATCATATCAATAAGTAGCACCGAGTGATGAGATGTATAGAAAATCCATTTCAGTCTGGATGTATCTGTGTAGAACCCCATGGTATTTCAGAACCAAATGTCGCTCGGATTCTTTGATACCTATCCTGGTGCACAAGGTATGGAAGGTATTGGTGAACTCCGAAACTGCTTGGCCATGTTTTTTCCACAGTGCAGTCCATCTCATGTATTGGTCCTCATAGTGGCCAACAGGGTAATATTGTTCTTTTATCGCATCCACAAAAAAATACCAAGTGGGATCGGCCCCATATATTCTAGATTCCTCTATGGAACTTGGCTCCCAGTAAGTTTCCCACCAATGTTTGACATGAGGGAGAGCTTCAAATACAGGAATAAGACACTACGAGGTCGAGACTCATAAATAACATGGCATCTCCACATATATGGTTAGCCCAAGAGAACATCACAAACATCCAGTGGGGCAACATCACATAATACATCATCCTTGAAGGGTTGGATGTCGTATGACAATCAAAACTATTGGTTGACACAGAGATCTCGTCCTTGTTGAAGCCACCCGATGTTGTATGGTTGTGGGTGTGGTGTTGTTGACAATCCCAAATGTTTCACAACCTCTACTGAGATGAGGTTTTTCTGGCTTCCGCTATCAACAATAAAATGCAGTGGGGTCCCCTTCACCCACATCTGTGAATGAAAAATGAGCTGCCCCTCTTTAGGATCTGTTGTTTCTTATGGTTGAATTGTTGCGGTCGTGACAATAGAATTGGGGTCTATGTCAATGATCTGTCCTTTACCAGTATTTTCAAAATCAGATTATGAATTAGGGTTTGGCTCCTTGTCTTTGATCTCGGCCACCAATGACTATTTTTAGCGACATTCATCAGTGGTGTGCCAGGGGATTTTGTAGAAATCACACCAATTTCCAGTGTCCTTCCTTGTCTTCCCGTGACCCTTCTTTTCCTATGTCTTGGACTGGTTTTCGAAAGACTGTTTGTTAGGGACGTCTTTGTCATACTTTTACTATTGCGGATTTGCAAACCCAAATTCTCATTTGTTATAGTGCTTAAATTTATGCTCAATTTTAACATCATATCCATAAGCAGCACCGAGTGATGAGATGTCTAGAAAATCCATTTCAGTCTGTATGTATCTGTGTAGAGCCCCACGGTATTTCAGAACTAAATGTCGCTCGGATTCTTTGATACCCAGCTTGGTGCGCAAGGTATGAAAGTTCTTTGTTAACTCTGGAACTTCTTGGCCCCTCTCTTGCCGCAGTGTGGTCCATCTCATGTACTAGTCCTCATAGTTCCCAACAAGTTAATATTGTTCTTTTACTGCATCCACAAAAAAATCCCAAGTGGGATCGGCCCCATATATTCCAGACTCCTCTATGGAACTTTGCTCCCAGTAAGTTTCCCACAAATGCTTGACATGAGGGAGATCTTTAAGGAGTGCGAAGGTGATCTTTTCTTTGTCAAAAAAATTGTGAACAGAGGAATAACCTTCTAGCAGAGTTAACCATTTTTCTAGGGCTTCTTCATCTATTTGTCCTTCAAATATAGGAATATCAAAATTAACTTGTACCTTGAAAGGAAAGGTGCCTCCAAAGTGGCCACTTGATGAATATGCGTCTGATGCTATCGACAGGCATTGAAGGATGTGGGAAAAATTCTCCATCATCTCATCCCTCTGTTGCGTGAGATCTTGCTCAAGCAACAGATTGATAGGATCATCTGCTCCATCATTTTTCTTTTCTTTCACCATTGAGGGTTTGTTGGGTGTGTGAGAGTGATTTTATTCATGAGAGACAAGCTCTAGACTCAAATTTCTATAATCGGACCTCGTCGAGGACATGCACTGAAAAAATAATCAAGAGCATCCTGCTTTGATACCACTGATCTGGATTATTTTCAGCATGAAATGAGATCATAGATATAATAAAGAAATGCACAGAGATATTGCAGATATTTAATAATATAACAGAAATGTATCAAAGATGCAACCATAAACACAGATATATAGTAATACACGATTTCTATTAATGAAAGAAATGTACAGAGACTGTAAAAATAAAGAGTGAAAAACTCGCTAGAATGGTGGCAGCTTATCTCTGACAAGAGATGTGACGGCTACTCGCATTCGCAAGAAGATGATTACAATGAGGCTCTAAAGGCCTTTTTACAATAAGCAGGAATGGAAAAAAACATACAAATCCAAAAACCTAACCCTAGGATATGAAGCGCCAAAATTCATGTGGGCCCCGTTTGGGTAAGTGAGTACATCAATTTTGGGGGGTCGTAACTTTTTCATACGATCTCTGTTTTAGGCGTGCAATAGCTCGTTGGAAAGGTATCGTCAAGGAGATTAATTTTGGGTTATAAATAATTCCTTCCTATATGATTGAGAACCTTTATCTCGAAAAACCTTCATTTGGGCTCTCAAAATGGCCCCGAAAGTTAAAACCTGCTAAAAATAGTAAATTGCCAAAATTGCCAGAAAATTGTTTTGAGCCATTTGGAAAAGGTGGGTGGCCATCGATATCCACCTTGATCAAAACCATAGATTCTTGTATTCCAACACATGTGAGTATCTCTTCTTCAAATGGTCATAGTATGAGAAGATTCATCCACTCAACTGAGATTATTTGATGACTCTTAGAAGACTGAGAGATGAAAGCGCCATGTGGCGAGTTTTTGTTTTACTTAGCTTCACTTTTAATAGTTATTTTCAGTTAATAATATGTTATAAATGAGAGGATTGACCTGCTAGAAAGGGTCGATGGTTGTTGAAAAGACCCTCATTTTTGGATTTGTAAAGAACTATTTCGGAGTTGCCTTAATTGAGAAGTCATGTTTAGGACCATAGACAAGTTTGTGTTTTTCAGCAAAAGCGTATGTGATTGGATATGAAGAAGAATTATTTATGATTTTATCTCATGAATGGATGTTGTAATGACTAAGAGCTTCTGAATTTGTTGATAAGTTATCTGATTCAATATTTTTATAGTTCTTGTCTTTAATGTTGAAAAGTAAAATCATTGTGTTAATATGTGATTTTTTATTAGAGTTTAGGAAACTATTTTTCTTGCCATCGTTTATTGCATGTATTTTTTCTGATGATAATTGTATCTCAGTGATTAATTGGAACACCAACAGGTCAATGTATTAATACTAGTCTTGTTGTAGGTGTAATAATCATTGTCTCCATGCTAGAGTAATAGGGTTATCCTGAGCTCAGCCTTCTTCAGTAGTTAAGACTTTTCCCCTTCATTACCCAGTTGGTTTATAGTTTCATTTATCTTGTATCAGTCCCACCTGTAAGAGAAAATACAAAAAAGATAAAGTCCAAATTGAATGAGGAGATTTCACAAGAAGGCATCCTGTCAATCACTATGTAAATCCCATCAATTAATTGGCAGGATCGCAAGGTCTGGAGAACCATTCCACCATTAAATGTTGTAGAGTCTAATTGGGCCTCGGTGGCGGGTTTGGTTTCCTACTATTGATTTAAAGGGATTTAATACCCCTCAAAAAAATTTGCGCTAGAAGGAGGGCCGAAGAATGAATGGATGACAATATTTTTTACAAAATATTTCACACAGCCCGTAGATTCAAAACAACCCACATGCATGGTTAGTAATTCCCAAGACATCCCACACACACTAAGTACTCCTGAAATGAGTAACTCACCCCAGCAAGAAGAAGAAAATATATTCAGAAATGAGTAACTCACCTCACGAGGAATTGAACCAATTCAGAAGAATCACGAGAGATTACGCTCGAGAAATCAGTGTGTTTCCCTTAGATCCGTTACTTCCTCGAAGAAAAAAATTAAGTAGACAACTGGTTGAATCCCCAAACCAGGATTTTGTGCACATGGTAGAAGACCTGATAGATTTCACCCTCACTGAAATCAAACATCCTCTTAATCTAATCCCTGAAACACCAGCCGCCAACTTCTCCGAGCCCGACGATTTTTCTGAAGAGGAAGGGTTTAACTCAGAACTCGCAGTTTCAGGATCAGAAGTCATGGAAGATAACAATGATCATGATGAATAAAGGGGAAACCCACCTCAGAATAATCAACCTTGGTTGGCCAGAGATGCTTTGGAAATCCATGGATGAGTACATAACCTTCCCCGACATCTAGAGAAGTTACTCCCTGTTGGCCCTTGACCAATTTTTAAGGGTTCTTGGTCGTGTTTGACCTATTTTGGGAATTCGAGAGCCTGTCGAATATGGAGCGCAAGACGAAGTAGAGATCACAAGACGAAGTAGAGATCGCTAGGTGATGTAACTAGGAGAGATATCAGTATCTATGTGATGAGATTTCGATAAGATAAGTGATAAGTTCTAAGTGCAAGAGTGGCTTGTAAGTGCTTCGTGCAAACTGTGAGAGACTTGCAGACCTAAGTGCAAGTGATTGTGACAGACTATGGAAGGCTTTGTTTTGTGGCACAAGGAAGAAGGATCTAGCGAGTTGCGTAGATCTTTTGTCCTATGTGGGGTAAGGGTTTTGAGGCTCTATCCATGTAACCCGTTGAAGGAACTAATAAATAAGAAGAGTTGGTGGATGTAGCCCCAGGGTGGGGGTGACCCATGTAAATACTGTGTTATTCTACTTTGTGTGATGTGTTGATGTGTTATCTACTAAGTTCTTGATATAGATAAATAGATTAGTTTATGATTTGTTCTTATTATGAACCTGGATGCTAGATCTGACATGGGTGAACATTCTTAGTGCTTGAATATGCTAGATCTAGTTTATTTGCTCATGCTAAGTGCTTAGATACATTAGATCCGGGTGAATGTTGTGATGTTATGTTTTCTCTGCAAAGTAGATATTGGTTAAGTATTGATGAATGTTAACTGTTAAGTGCTTTGTTAAGTATTATAATCATAGATCTGTGTCCCAGCTAAGGTTGCAGACATCTGAGTCTTTCAACCACCCCTGCCTCTACCTCGGGTGAGACTTCATCTACTTTGCATGTGTTGCCGAATGGGATGGTAGTTAGGGTTTTGTTGGTGTGTTGTTGTAGTGTTGAACCTTGGGTATACCCCTGTGCCAAAAAATGGTTCTGTTGTCGGGATTGAAACTATGATTGTTGGGAATTGAGAAAGAAGGAGCTTTGTGCAAAGATCCGACCTGAAACTGTGATTGCTGGGAACTGAGAAAGAAGGAGCTTTGTGCAAAGATCCGACCTGAAACTGTTAAAGCTCTGTGTGTAGATATGTTTCTCTAGTGCGCGGTACTCTACTTAGTTTGGAAATCTTTGTGCTAAAGAAAAGAATTTCGATCTAAAGAAAAGAGGTAAGATCTGAAAGATTTGTGCTCTGAGAAAGGTAAAAGTGAGAATTTGTGATTAAAAGAGGTAATATCTGCAAGCTTTGTGCTCTAATAAAGGTAAGAATATTGAAAAGTTCTAGATCTAAAAAGATTTGTTCTCTATAGAAGTAAGATAAGTGAAAAAATTTGGTTTCAATAGTATGGATCTAGGTATGTTTGATAGATTATGTCCTAGCTT
>ML778032.1:439064-461593 GCA_009831015.1 Picea engelmannii
TTGACTTTGTTCTAGATGAGGAAACACAGGTGAATATTATGACAGAAAGAACTTGGGAACTTTTGGGAAAGCCTGATATGATCCCTTCACTAGGGGGAATAGGACTATTCAAAGGAAAATTGATAACCCTATGTGGAAGACTTACCAAGCTACCTATGACTATCAATGGAACTTCGACAATGGAAGATTTTGAGATTATTAAATTTATTGAGGACAACACCCCATTTACCATGTTTCTCGGAAAACATTGGATTGAAAGAGATCGGGCCCAGAGGAAAGAAGAAGAAGAAGTTTTAGAACAATAGAAGTAAGAGTTAAAATATTTTATAACTAGAAGGATCGTACACATGATTGAAGAACAAGAGAAAATATTGCCTCCATTTAAAACCAGAGACTTGGACATCGAAGTTGAAAGAACACTAGAAAACCCATAGAAGATCAAAGTACCTATTCTAGATAAAGAAAAAGTATCACCGTTGAATCTTAGGAAATAATATCAACAACGTGAAGTAACTGTGTCAAAAGAAGATAAGAATCAGAATGGAAAAAGGCATACCGAGATGAAGCTAACTGGGAAGAATGCTAGGAAGCTAAGCAAGAAGAGGGGTAAGATCGAAAAGTTGAAAAAAGATCCAGAAGGAAACTCGCAGAAGGAAATTTTGCAAAATTGGAGCTTCGTCAGGATATCAAAACAACGTCACATGGCACTTCTCCATGGCAAAGCAATATAGCCATTCGGGACATTATAATCATTAGACCGACGTTCTGAATGGATAGAAATACATTTATGGATAGACAGCTTGCCATCCGACCATTGGGACTGCGCCATAATGGATAGAACCAAGTTAATGAAGGCTTCATACCCATTGCAAGTGACGCGTTTCCGAGTTACCTATGTATCCCATCACGCCATGTATCGAGAACACTTTTTCTAAACATGGATTTGAGCTCGTAGACTTGTTGATTTTATATAGTGACTATTTTTCTATTTCCTTCTATCTCATTATAGTGTCTAAGTTACCCTCTGAACCTGAGATTTCCAACCCCGAGTGTGTATGTCGGACGAGTTGAGCATTGCAGAGAGAGTTGATGAAGAAGTTCTGATTAACCTGATGACTGAAAGAGTCATGCCGATGTCTACAGGCGTACAAGCTTCATCGACAAGAACAGTGTAGGTTTCTCCATCGACTGCTCGCATATTCGAACCATCCTGACCATCATATGAAAAGTGAACCAAGCACAAGGATGACTTAGTGAATTCCAAATTTATCCTGACTATATTACTCACCTACATACCAACTCTGAGCAGTGCAGTAAATCGAGACAACATACCTAGAGATTTTGAGTATGCCTTGGTCACTGCGTACCTCCCAAAAGGGATCCATGCAGTTCGAGAAAACCAAGATAAGATTGCAGTGTTGAAGTTCAGACACTTCAACCTTGGATATCGCAAGGTTTATGGTATGCTCGCTCCACATAAGTACCTAACTATAACTAAAAGGAAAAACTTGAATAACGTCCCTCAGCAGTGGACTATGGACCTCGCGTAGCCCACCCTATTGAATGTCATGAAGATTCCCCACTTCGGTAGACACCAGGATGTGAATGTATGTGTCAAGATGTTGTTGTCTTATTACCATGGTGGTTATTTGTGGCTAAACTATCGTATAACATTTTATTCGACACTGATCCATAGGATCACAGGCCTGAGTATGCAAGGAGCTTACCCGCAAGACTTTTATCCAGGATAAGTCGTCGATCATGCTCTAGCTCAGAAGATCAAGGACACTTATGGAGATGTCGAGAAAGGAACGTCAGGATATAAAGTAGCTTCTATCCAGAGTGGCGTAGTGTGCCTCACCTGTTGGATGATTTTAGGGAAGTTAGTAAGAAATAATCGACCTACCCAAGTCATCGGCTTTGTAGTCGACCTCGCAGGGAAGTGCACAGAAGGTGTCCATATGAACTAGGCGAAGTACCCGGTGAACCAGTTGGAAATCGACTACAGAGAAGCATGTGATCAAGGATGTGAATTTCATTTCAGCTAGCTCTTGATCCTGATAGCTTTTATCACATGGGAGATGTCGGAAGGTGCGACCTTCCCCGAAATTGAGACATTTGAATCGTTGGCCATGAATTTTAGTACACTATGGTATTCAAACGATATGAATAAATAGTGGCAGTCAAATGTTGTTTTTCATACCTAATACAATCAGCTGAAGACAACCATCCATTATGAGCTGCGCATGACTCCAAACGCTCTACACTTGTTCCAACCTTTGATGAATTTCAGCGCATATCGACATTTCATTTATATTACAGCGCACATCGATGAACACAAGAAACAACTTCAGTCCTACTAAAAGCCGATGGAGGAAGACTTGGAGGAAATCACTAAGGACTGGTCAATATACCTCCTTATACCAACAAACCCCACAGAGATATCCGACATAGACATCCCAGAAATAGCACATGATACACCTGAACCTAGCAAGACAAAGAATACCAAAGAAGTCCAAGAAATAGACAGTGCATCCATGAAGACTTCTTCCATATCACCAGAGAAAGGAGGTGATGGAGAAGAGTTAGATGAAAAAGAAGTCAAACAGAAGCAAGGAGATGAGGTTGATCCCCTGAAGAAGAGGAAGGGTTCGACTCCAAAAACTTCTTCTCGAAAGAAATCAAAATCCTCCATGACCAAGATGCAAACCATCCTCACCTCTAATTACTTTGAATTCCTCATAGCAGCCTTGAATGATGCTTCGCTAGAAATAGTAGAAAAACAAGAAGAAAAGTAGGAAGCAATGTATGATAGAATTGAGACTAAACTCCGAGGGGTACAACAGGCCCTTCAGTTCAGCCACGCAGTCTCCACTGCACTGGGAGAACTAGAGTTGGGAGATGAGCCAACCCAACTCCACTGCTTAGCTGATATAGTTGAAGCTCATCTTCGACGAGCATAGGAAGAAACAGAATGAGACACCAACGCTTTGAATAAAGTATAAGGAGAACTCATAGAGCAACGAAGTGCTGTAGAATAGGAAAATATTGCTCTCCAAGTGAATTTTGACGAAGAAAAAGAACAGGTACAACAAGAAAAGGAACAGTTGCACGTGGAGAAACTCGAAGTAAAGGAAACAGTCAACAGAGCACTTTGCTCTATGATAGTCATATAAATAAATACAGAAGATCAAGTTACACAACAAGTAGAGCATCTTGAAGAAGTGATCTAGCAACTACAACAACACATCACAAACTTAGAGCTACGCGTAGTGCCCGAAACCCCACAGGATGTGAAGGACCAAAGAGAAGCAACTGCCAAAAGTGCAGTTGAGAGACTAAAGACCCTTGCTATGGATTAATAGTAGCTAAGTGATCACAGTTCCCTAACATATCAACGACTCGCTGAGAGTCCAGAATTAAGAGCAGTAGAGTCGCAGCTCCAACAGGCAAAGTATCAAGATGAAATGATACAGGCACAATTGAAGCTCCTATCAGTTGTGGAAAGAATGAAGAGATCTCAAGAGCAGCGGACCGCCCAACAGCAGATTCACGCTATCCAAAGCAGAGTTATGGAAGTAACTTAGAGACTCCAACCCATACAATATAAGGCCTACCAGTTGTTTACAAAGGTAGAAGGCCAAGGAGCATAACTAGAGCAGGTTGTTAATGCAGCTAAACAATGCCTGGAAGGACCCGTGAATGATGAAGTCATCCAATATTTTGTTGAACAAGAATTCATAGCACAACAACAAGTCGAAGTAGCTCGAGCCAAGCTCAAGGATTTCAAAGTAGAACTGCCTACATCGGAGTGACTCAGGACGAGTCACAGGTGAGTTTTGGGGGCATGTTGGCCCTTAACCAAGTTTTAAGGGTTCTTAGTCGTGTTTGACCTATTTTGGGACTTCGATATCGAAGACAGAGCACAAGACGAATTAGATATCACGGGATCTCAGGCCCTTTTGGGTCCTTTTTGGGATTGGGGAATATGTAATGGGTATGGGATGTTGGCCCATGGGTTTACTAATGTTTAGGCCTATTTTGTAATGTATAAATATAAAATTAGGCGATGTAAGTAAGAGAGAGATCAATATCTATGTGATGAGAGGCCGATAAGCTAAGTGCTAAGTGCTAAGTGCAAGAGTGGCTTGTAAGTGCTTCATGAAAACTATGAGAGACTTGCAAAGCTAAGTGCAAGTGATTGTGACAGACTATGGAAGGATTTTTTCTATAGCACAAGGAAGAAGGATCTAGCGAGATGTGAAGATATATTTTCCTATGCGGAGTAAGGGTTTTGAGGCTTTGTGCATGTAACCCGTTGAAGGAACTAATAAAGAATAAGCATTGGTGGACGTAGCCCCAGGGTGGGGTTGCACCATGTAAATACTATGTTATTATGCTTTGTGCGATGTGTTGATGTGTTATCTGCTAAGTTCTTGATATAGATAAATAGATCAATTTATTCTTTGTGATTATGATGAACCTAGATGCTAGATCTGACATAGGTGAACATGCTTAGTGCTTGAATATTCTATATCTCGTTTATTTCCTCATGCTAAGTGCTTAGATACATTAGATCTAGGTGAATGTTGTGATGCTATGTTTTCTCTGCGAAGTAGATATTGGTTAAGTATTGATGAATTTTAATTGCTAAGTTCTCTGTTAAGTATTATAATCACATATTTATGTCCCATCCAAGGTTGCAGACATTTGAGTTGTGTAACCACCCCTGCCTCTACCTCGGGTGAGACTTCATCTGCTTTGCAGGTGTTGCCAAAAGGGCTGGTATTTAGGGTTTTGTTGGTGCGTTGTTGTAGCATTGAACCCTGGGTCTTCCCCTGTGCCAACACTCCCTAAATTTGACCCTGAAACCTCAGGATTTCCTGAAGACCATATCAAAAAATTCATACTAGCTATCAAACTGATGAATTTTCAACATGAAGTTGTAGTATGAAGGTTGTTTCCCTACACTTTCAAGAATTCAGCCTCCACATGGTATTTTAAGTTACCTGTAGGATCCATAACTAGTTGGACGGAGTTTCAAAAGGATTTTCTAGATAAATTTGTAGAAGAAACCACTATTGGAGCTTTGATGGCCGAGTTGTTTGCCGCCACCATGAGTTCAAAGGAGAAGGTTAAATACTTCAATCAAATATTCACCACTATCTTAAACAAATTCCAACCTGAAGCTAAACCCACTCAGGAGCTGCAAATCAAATTATATGCTAATGCTCTCCCAACTTCTATTTCCATGTTTGTGAAGAGGGATGCCAAAGCAACCTTAGATGATAATTTTGAAGAAGCCAAAACAATAGAGTTCCAAATGAAGGGATGTAAATAAGTCCATGTCTCATTAGTTAAAAAATAAGTTCAATCTCCTCCCAGGAGAGGAATACTATTGAATAGACCCCTAGGGAAACAAACAAAAAAATCTCCTGAAAATGGAAGTGGGGACATAGAAGACCTACAACGCATGGTCAAGAAATTGTCAAATGAAATCATAGACATGAAAAGAAGTGAAGGGGAAGAAAACCAAGGATAGAGGCCCTATAAAACGTTTTTCAAAACAAATACACCATTCAAAGTGGTTGAACCTCCCCCAACCAACTTAAACATCGATCTGGGAAACGTAGCATCCGACTCTTTCTATACTTATCACCAAGAGAAACACTCTAAAAGAGACTGCCCACAATGGGTGCATGCCATGAATTTGATGGCCAACCAGTTTCCATATGAAGTTTCCTTAACCGAACAATCAAGTGATTCAGTTATGAATATTGTTGATTATGAAGAAGTTGATCCACCAGAAGAAACGTCCATGCTAATATGGGACCCTGACCTACCAATGCCTTCTAATGACCTATTTGAGGATCAATAACCACCCACATAGGTCTTGGTTGTGCAAACACGAAGTAGGGGTCAACCTGTGTCAAACAATCTTACTACTGCCCAAACTTTGGGAGGAAAACCAACTCCCTATCACCTGAAAGAACCTTTTGTCCCCCGAAGAAATACTATAAAAATCCATACATGATAATCACCCAAGCTAGACTACAACATAGTAGAAGACTTGAAAAGTTTGAAAGAAAATATATCGGCCATGGACATATGTAGAATCCCTCAGCAAAAGGACTTTCTGTTACAAGCATTCAAATCAGTAGAAAATCCTACAACAATCAATGACCAAGGAGGAAATATAACTCCCACAGATCTAAGGAATAAACCAATTGTGAATGCATGCTCTGAATATAAGAAGGGAAAACCTTGTGTTCCACGATTCCTTTTTACATTTGAAGTCTTCAACAGAAACCTCCATAATTGTTTGGTTGACTCGGGAGCATCCTCTAATGTCAAGCCATTTTCTGTTTGCAAAAAATTAAATGCAACCCCTCTCAAAAGAGATAAACATGTTATACAACTAGACATAACCCAGGTGAAGGTTATGGGAGAGCTCAAAGATGTAATGATCAGAATAGCGACACACCCTAAATTTTTGCAAGTAATTGACATCATTGTAGTAGATATCCCAAAAGCTTATGGATTGTTATTAAGTTGAGATTGATATGAGAAGTTAAATGGATACTTTAGTAAATAATGGGATCACCTTTTGTTTCCATTAAAAGGACACACGAATATGATCAGGATCGATAGGGAAATATATCTAAAAAATACTATCATTGACTTAGAAACCCTCAACGAACCCTCATTAACATATTTTTTCGTGCTAGGAAATCATTCCTCTGACTCTGATTTCAATATTTTCTCCCCTCTCTCATCTGATGTCCCTCTTACTCAAAACTATGAAATGATTTTTCAATAAAACTTATCGATAGCGACAGAGGAAACCCTCTTCTGTCAAGGACTTGCGTTAGAAATCACAGAACAAGTAGGAGGAAAGGAGGAAAGTGGTAGGAAAAGGGAAATAGAAAAAAAATTCTCACCAATTTAGACCTTATACTTTGATGGATCTAAATTGCAAGAAGGGTCAGGGGAAGGGTGCATCCTCATTGATCCAAAAGGTAAACGAAATTTCTTATCCTGTAGACTAGAATTTGAGTGCACAAACAACATCGTCGAGTATGAATATCTAGTACAAGGGCTAAAGAAATCCATAGACTTAAAATTTAAAGAATTGAAGGTTTTTGGATATTCTAAAATCATCATCAGAAAACTAAGGAACATTATACATTGCAACTCTCCACACCTAAAGAATTACCAACATGAAGTGCTCAGGCTAATAGAGAATTTTGAAGCCTTCAACATTACAGTGATCCCCAGAACAAAGAACATTGTTGTTGATTCTATAGCCACCGTTGACTCAAGGCTATCACCTCTATAAGACTATGAAGCCTCTCAGTTCACTATGGAGCTTCTCTACAAACTGTCGATGCCCAACAATATTTCTAATTGGAAGGTCTTTGAAGGATATGAACAGATTATAAACTTTTTGACCAATCATGATAATTTTAAATACTTGTCTATTGATGATGAAGTATTCCAAGAGAAATTAGCAGAAACTGATCCTCATACAGATCAACCGAATGAAAAACTAAGGTCTCACATGATACCAAAAGGGGTGGCTAATTTAGAAAACATTTTTTACTTAAGAGAAAGATTAAAAGGATCAACCAACACAAAGACGGGGAGTTCTCTGCCCCATGCATGAAACTATAAATCTAGGAACCCCAGAAAACCCCAAGAATATAAATCTCGGCAAGACAGTATGTAAAGAGGAAAGGAAGGCCTGTCTCAAATGTTTTAGACAATATCAAAAATTCCTACCAAGATATGAAAACTTATGATACTTGTATCATCCAACACACTATCTCATTAAAACCTAAAGTGAAACCCTTCCAATAGAAGCTTCAGAAGTACCACCCATCCCTGGAACCTCTCATGTGTCAGGAGTTAAAGAAAATACTAGATGCCAAAATTATCTTTCAGGTTAGACACTCTGCATGGGTAGCAAATTTGTTTCCTGTGAGGAAACATTCTGGGGAGATCCGCCTATACGTAGATTTCAGAAACCTCAACAGAGCTTCAGAAAAGGACAACTACCCAGTCCCACCAATGGAGAAACTCTTGCATACTGTGTCAGGATTTGATATTTTCTCCCTTTTAGATGGTTTCTTAGGTTACAACCAAGTTCTGGTTTCAGAAGAAGACTACTTGAAAACTACCTTCCGAACCAAGGAGGGAACCTTTGCTTATAAACGCATTCCCTTTGGGTTAATCAATGCAAGGGAGACCTTCCAAAGGGCCATGAATGTGGCATTTCGGGGACTAATCAATAAGTGTGTAGTAGTATATTTGGATGACGTGAATTTGTATTCAAAGAACAGAGCAGATCACATCCAACACTTAACCCAGATTTTCGAAAGATGTAGGAAATACGGTATTTCTTTAAACCCTAAGAAAACTATCTTTGGTGTCGAGGAAGGAAAATTGCTAGGTCATATTATATATCAATAATGGATTCGCATAGACCCAAAAATTATTAAGGCTATAGATCATCTTCCATTACCTCACAACAAAAAGGCTATGCAATCATTCTTCAGGGAAATCAGTTTGTAAGAAAATTCACCCCCAATTTCGCTGAAATGATCAAACCCTTACAAAAAATGATCCGTAAAGATGTTGAATTTAAGTGGGACAATGAATAGAAACATGATTTCAATGATATTAAGACTGCAATATCCCAAGCTCCAGTGTTGCGAAGTCTCAATTTTAGAAAAGATTTCTTCCTCTATACGTTTTCCTCTGACCAATCGTTAGTTGCAGTATTGACTCAAAACGATGATGACAACCACGAGGCCCAGGTATCATTTATGAGAGTTAGTCTCCAAGGGTTTGAACTAAATTACCCTGCTATAGACAAGTAGGCTTATGCAGTATACAAGGAAGTGAAACACTGTAGATCTTACATCCTGGAGAATCATACCAAAGTCATAGTGTCTCACCCTGCAGTCTGATCCCTATTCACTCAACAAGAAATGGGGAAAGAAAAGGAAAATGGATGGTGGTAGTCCAAGAATTTGATCTAGATATAAAACCTACTAAACTGGTTAAGGGACAAGGGTTATGCAAACTGACAGCCAAAGCCCAGGACCAAGTAAATGAAGACCCCAGATGGGAGAATGAATTGGAATTATGGTGTGGTGAAGCTTCATACATATCCCCAAGGAAAGAGTCTTGGTACGAGAAATTAACTTATCTCTTGCATCATGGGAATTGGCCAGAAAACCTAAACCCTAGGGAAAGGAGAGACCTCAGGTTAAAATCCACACAATATCACCTCATAAATTCGGTGCTCTTGCATGTTAATTATGATGGGGTACTTTTAAGATGTCTCGAACATGAAGATGCAGAAAATGTTCTGAAGGAGCTCCATGATGGTCCTATAGGTGGACATTTTGCAGGAAAGGAAACTTCTCATAAAATATTGAGATATGGATATTATTGTCCTACTCTGTTCAGGGATGCTAACACATACACCAGAAACTGTAAAACTTTTCAAATAAACACGGGGAGGGAGAAGAGAGCAGCTATCCCACTGCAACCGGTGGTCGTTTCTAGGATATTTGAGCAATAAGGGTTAGATATCATAGGCGAAATTACACTGATTTATTCAAAACATCATAGATACATACTAACCGCCATATATTATTTCATGAAATGGGCAGAGGCCATCCCTCTGACTCATGTAAATGAAAAGGTGGTGATCCAATTCATAGAACAACAGTTGATCACAAGGTTCAGTGTGCCTTCCATCTTTGTTTTTGATAATGCAGCTTACTTTTATTCCACCTTATTAATATAGTTTTCTCTAGACAAAGGAATCATAATCAGATACTCATCAAACTACTATCCATAGGGCAATGGAGTGGCAGAAGAAACTAATAAGAACCTAGTGAGGATATTGAAGAAAATAGTTGTAGACAACTAGAGGAATTGGCATAGTTCACTTCATAATTCTTTATGGGATGATAGAGTTACACCCAAGGAAGCTATAGGGAATTACCCATACTTTCTAGTATACGTACAGGAAGCCATTCTCCCGAATGGGCTATATCTTCCATCTCTTCAACTTACTCAGGATTCGAGAGGACAACCCTCATCAGTCATACAACAAAAAATTGATACCCTCCTCAATGTGGATTAAGAAAAGGAGAAAGAAAAATCAAAGTTCATATCTCATCAGGAGATAGTTAAAAGGTGTTTTGATAAGCATAAAGCTAAAGAGAATAATTTTGAAGTGGGAGACTTAGTCCTAAAATGGGACAAAGAAAATGAGCCTAAAGGAAAACATTTTGAGTTTCAAAATCTATGGATTGGACCTTTTGAGGTGGACGAGAAGATCGTGGTAGGCACGTATCAGCTGCAGAATCTGAGGGGGGAACCTGACGCACTCCCGGTGAATGTCCAATCCTTAAAAGAATATTTTAATTAAAAAAAAAAGAGAGATTTTTGTGTCTATATTTTCACGATGTTTGTTTCAGGTAGGTGGATTGCGGAATGCATTTTTGTTTTTGTTTATTTCTTTTTGTACTTATGCGCTTTTGAATATTGATTTTAGCAAGACAATGGTTGACCTTAATTCATGCAATATGACAAACTATGTTCCTAACTCATCGCTCTCATAAAACATAAGAAGCGCTCAAGGACCTGTGGTTGTTTTAAGGGGTTCTCTATCTAACCTATGAAGATGAACAACCTTGGAAAAGTGATGAAATTTTTTCCTAGTGGTCTGGTAATACCTTAAGGGAAATATGGTAAGCTGGAAACGACTACATGTACCTCAGAGACAGAGCTAGAAAAATTTCACCTTAACCATTTCATTTTGCAAATAACAGATGTCCTCCTCTTCCACTCGCTCAGGGAGTTCTGTCAAAATAAAATCAACTATATCAAATGAGCACACAGTAGGAGAGGGTATGCAGATAACTCCACTGGGGCTATGGACGCTCGTTGGCAGCAAAGCAAGGTCTGTGACATCAGGGTGACTCTGTTGGGGCTATGGATGCTCGCTGGAAGTGGAGAAAATCTGTAGCAAGTGAATAAGGGTAACTAAAGGGCCTAGTGTCAGTTAATTATTTACTAGACTCTTTTAAAAGAGGGCGTGAGTCAAGGTTACATAAAACAAAGGTGGAATAAAGGTTAAAAAACCCATAGGCAGGCCCAAATGCACCAACCAAGGAATTTCAAATGCAAGGATAAAAGAGATTCTTCTTTCACCCAATAAGTCACCATTTGTTGATAAGTCAACACACCCTAAAAATCCTTTTTCAATTTTTTTTATTTTTTGGGTACCACTTGATCTTTTGCACTATCTGATTCGACTTCATTTCGAGAAATGTTTTGTATTTGTTTATTCTCATGACTCTCATCACCCATTCAAGTTTGTTTTGAACTTATGAAACCCCATGACTTAAAATTCCTTAACTACTAAATAAATAATCGACAGTCAAAACATTTCACTCGACGCGCTCAGATTCAACATCGAAAGGAATTCAGAGAAGGAAATGAACCACTCGGGAAAACTCAGTGATCGAACATTGATCTTCGTCAACATCGACAAAAGGAATTTTTTTTTTTTCATCAAGTATTTCATAAGGATATCATTGATATCCAATCCCCCTTTGACATCGGTAAAAAATGAGGGCAATAGACGTTAACAAAGAAAGAAAATATATTTTTGATCCCTGATGTGTTTTCCACATTGGGACTTTTTCGAGGAAGCTAATCCGAAGAAAGAACTTGATAGGTTTATCTCCGATCGTTGACCCTAGATAATTTTTCGGCACTGTCTTTTTTTAGAATGAACAAACTAAGGAAAGTCTTGACTTCGATTAATACATGCAAATTAGGCCATCGGTCTTCAATGCCACGTGTCTTTACTAGATTTGAGAACCGTACGGTCTAGTTTTACCCTGAGTCATTCTTGGTTTCCTGGGTTTGAGTCACACCTCCGAGTTAGATTTGCCACGACAACATTGTATGGTTAAATTGATCAGCGTCTGAAATTTTTGCAGAAGGACATCAACAAAAACGTTCATAACACATCCCCGATCCCCGATCCACCCATTGAGAGAGTGACACGATGGGTCGTTTTAACATTAGATACGATCGGATTTTGAGCATTTAAGGAGATAATTAATACCAAATATTGCATTAGTTTCTACCTCGTGTGCCAATCAAAACAACTTATTAAAATCACCGTTAGACCACATCACCTCATGTGCCTTCGCTGTCAACCCACGATGAATTTAATTTGTAGAGATTCGGTGGCAGATTTGTTAAAATTTCACTCATAACCTGAATTGAATGGTTGATGTGACACGGTAAGTTATTCCCTTTTTAAATTATCTTGAGCCTTTGTAAACAAAATCATTATGTGCATAAGAGAATTTCGTAGCATCCGAAGGAGTAAGACGAGTGACTCAAAGGCTGTATTGATCCCGTGATTGTCAAAATAAACAGGTTTTAACAAGATTCAGAGGTATATATCTGATTCTGTAAATTTGTTGGTTGTAATTCATATGTTTTTATCTGGTTTTTGTTTTACATGGTCTCTAAGAGTTTATTTTAGTTTCAGAAATAATGCTTCCAAGAAATCCAACCACCAAACAATCATCAAGGGCACCGAAGATGAAAGAACCAGAGGTAGGCAAAGGATCCTCTCTAAGGGCCGCAAAACAATTGGAATACACTTTGAGTCTAGAACCAGTCATTAAGATATCAACGAAGAAGGTTTTCATCTAGCCTCCAACCTTTGGAGATACGGAGGAAAGCACAGGGTCCAATATGGCACTCTCACATTGGGGAGAACTCTTTAACAAGATCATTCGGGAGGAATACCCAAAATATGTCCCACATAGTGATCCATATGTAAGAGCGCTTGACAAAGGGGTTTTCTTGAACATACGACAATCGTACCTGCATATGGTGGCAAGACGAACCACTATTTTTCCCTGTAATGAAGTCCTGAAGTGGCTCATCAACCAAACAAACACACAAAAATGTTTAATCAACGATGACAATGGTGGGTGTATCGAAGTGTTCCTATTGGTAGAAGTTCGAAAATACTACAAACTTAGAGACCCCAAGGAGCATATAAATACAGATTTTTTCGTGAGGTTCTATGAGCACCATGACACCAACCAGGCGATGGCCTCATGGTGGAGGGAAGACAAGAAGTTCACCAACCGGAACACTGGCTAGTATGGGACTGCCAACTTAAGGGAGCCATACATCTATTTTATGGCTCTAATTTGTCGATTATATGGAGAGAAGGACTTATCCATTTTCAGAGGCATGGATGCCCTTGTCTTACACAGTGGATATCTCCTAGAGTAGTTTCAACTAGTGAGAAATAATTTCTAAGCAACTGAGCATCTGTATACAATAGGCTCAGACGTCGAAGGAAGGAGAGACACCAACTTTCTACATGGATTCATATTTGCTCGATGTCATGTGAGCCAGAAACATCTTCGTCGGCATGAATCTAAGATGACATGTCACAGAGCTCCCAATCCATGTCTATTTCAGTGTTTTATGGGAGAACATGTATAAGAAGTCTTACTCCCTCATCTGCGATGAATTCATCGCGTAAATTTATTTTATTATTTTTAAGAAGGAATTCCCGAGACTATCGACTGGGGCCAAGAAAATGATATCCAAGGTAGGCCACTGGTACTTGGACAAGAAAGACACCTACATCAGGGTGTTCAGGGCCACCAAAGCACCACATAGTGTACCATCTCATGTCTCGGACTGGCTTGTAGTAGGATAAATATGCTATCAAACCATCTTGCAAGGATACAATTCCACCCTGGTCAAGGACAAGAAGCAAACGTTCATACCCTATGTTTTCCATGTAGGTTTCTACTTGGTGAAGGATACCACTCAAGATAAACAAGAGGGGCTGAGCCAACTCAAGTTCATATTCCAGACAGGTCAATTCTACAAACACAAACCAAAGGGCCTAGTCTTGCAACATGCTTCACATGTGTCGTCCTGTTGGTTGTACGCCCACAAAAAATTCGAAGATGAAGTATTCACAGAAAATGCCCAGGTATGGGAGGAGGTGGTAGCAAGGATGGTCGACCCAAAAATGACCAAGTTTAGGGCCATGAGCCTGGATGAACAAGCGATGACAATAGAGAAGTTGGATCAAGAGTCCCTCAGAGCTAAGGAATAAATCAGAGCGGTAGAGGAAATAGAGGTTCCCCTGGTGGCTCCGGTGCAAAATAGGGGATTTCTAATGACACGGGATGCATGGGTGAGGGGATTTCTCATGATAGAATAGGTGCATCGAGTAATTGATCAACTGCAGGAAGCCCCAGACCTCGTAGGAATGATAAGGATCCCTGCCGAAAACCCAAATGAAAGCCAGGCAGGTCCAAGTGGCCCTGACCTAATACAAATTGACGAAATTGCCGAGTTAGATAACCCTGAAGATACAACACCATAGGCCGGATCACCAGGGGAAATTTTAGCTCAGCCAGAGATTGAAAGAACATCAAGTATAGAAAGTGCACTAAACCCCCTCCATGACTTGATAACAATCTATGATGATGAGTAAAGTTCGTAGGTATCCCTTGTGAATCTGGTGCAGATCACAGAGGAAAAGAAGCTCGAGAAGGCATAGTCCCCAGCTCCCGATGCTCAAATTCAGGACCTTCCATAGAATGACCAGGAGGTCAAAAATGTCTTAGACACTGAGCAACTCTATGTACCAGAGAACCAAATGGATATTTTGACGGACGAGCCAAGGTCGGGCGAACAAAAGGAAGAAGTCCCACAACAGGAAATTGGCATCTCAATAGTCGATTATCAAGTAAGTAGTGAGCCTACCCCTAATGCTTCAATTTCAACTGGTACTCAACCTCCCTATGAGAAACAACTAGAGTTTGAACCTTTGGAACACACGAAAGAGGTTCAAGAATCTAGTATTGAACATATATACACCATCGGAAGCCTGGGAAATATGCTTACCTAGGGAGATCAGCAAATCCCCGAACCCGTGCATGAAGTTGCTGATATACAGGCCATCTCCTATGACCAGAAAAGGAAATCTTTCATGAAGAGAACAACCAAGAAGAGGAGGATTACTCTATATCACTCCATCCTCATCACCTCAGAGGAAAAATTGATGAACCCGGAGCATGCCAAGACATCTAAACTTATCGACGCAGGGATGGAAATCATAGATGCCACCCTGGACAAAGTGAAAAAATATGAAGAGGATATGGTTGTTGTGCTGAAGGAGTTGGAAAATCTATGCCATTTGGAGAAATATTACTAGGACACCACACAGGCTGTAGTGTTCCTGAGAAGTGAATTCCAGGAGGCCTACAATAAATTTACGAATGAGAAGCACATATTCATTGCAAGGATAGTAGAGCTTCAAGAAGACACCATCATGGCACTGGAGACTTGAAATGATATGGAAAGGTGGTACGAGAAATCACACCAAGCCATGGAAAGGATCAACTAAATTTGCGTGGTTCAATAGGTTCAAGATGCCGAAGAGCACAACATTCGGGTACTAAGGGAAACCAACATCGACCGCATAAAGAAGTCGGCCAAATATTGGGTAAAATGGCTCAAGAACTTCATAGAGAAATCCAAGATAAATGGGCTGAGTGAAAAAAGAGTTGGACCAAGATAAATTGAGCAATGAAAGACATCAGCCTCCCTGAATTCGACACACCCAATGAATTTTTCGACTTGCGTGACATAGTCAAATTACATTCTGAACAAGTCTCATCATGGGTTGCAGAGATATCAAGGGTGGAAAACATGGCGCCGGGTCAAGTGTAGCAGTTCATGGAACACTGGATCAAAGCTCGAACCATGTTGCAGCATTTAAGTTCTATAATAGTCAAGTATCAGGCACAGGCAGTAGAGATAAGAGAGAACCTTTTGGCTCCAATGGAACAACATAGATTTCTGTATGCCAAAACATGCGAGGATCTCTTTGTCAAATGGTCAGAGTAACATAATATTCATCCACTCAAGTGAGATCATTTTATGACTCTTAGAAGATTGACAGATGAAAGCGCCATGTGGTGATTTTTTGTTTTACTTAGTTGCACTTTTAATAATTATTTTTACTTAATAATATGTTATAAATAAGAGGATTGACTTGTTATCAAGGGTTGATGGTTGTTGAAAAGACCCTCATTTTTGGATTTGTAAAGAATTATTTCGAAGCTACCTTAATTGAGAAGTTATGTTTAGGACCAGAGACAAGTTTGTGTTTTTCATCAAAAGCATGTGTGATTGGATCTAAAGAAGAATTATTTTTTATTTTATCTCATGAATGGATTTTGTAACGAGTAAGAGCTTCTGAATCTGTTGATAAGTTATCTGATTCAATATTTTTATAGTTCTTGTATTTAATTATGAAAAGAAAAATCGTTGTCTTAATATGTGATTGATGATTAGAGTTAAGGAAACTATTTTTCTTTCCATCATTTATTGCATGTATGTTTTCTAATGATAATTGTATCTCAGTCAATAATTGGAACACCGGCAGGTTAATGTATTAATAATAAACTTGTTGTAGGTGTAAGAATCATTGTCTGCATGCTAGAGTAACAGGGTTATACCGAGCTTATCCTTCTTCAGTAGTTAATTATTTTCCCCTTCATTACCCAACTGGTTTATACTATCATTTATCTTTTATCGGTCCCACATGCAAGAGAAAATACAAAAAAGAGAAAGTCCAAACTGAAGGAGGATCTTTCGCAAGAAGACGTCCTTTCAATCGCTATGTAAATCCCATCAATTAATTGTTTGGATGGAAATTTCTAGAGAACCATTCCACCATTAAACGTTGCAGAGTCTAATTGGGCCTCAGTGGCAAGTTTAATTCCTACTATTGAGTTAAAGGGATTTAGGACCCCTCAACACAGTGATGTTTTTTTATAAATATTTTGAGTGTTATTACATATTACAATAACAGGCTCATTTTCCTTTTAGCATCTAGGATTTTCGACCTAAAAATCACATGGGCACTCTAGCCTCAAAACATATATACAAAGGAACTCTGGCCCAAAATGTCCTTGGTCACCAGCCTATATGTACATTTTCAACTAAGGTTTGGCCTAGGGGTACTGCATTCCCATCCCCTTTATTTATGCACTATCCTCGGTGCATTATATACCCATGTACAACTCAAAATTATTCAAAAGTATTAGAAAATAAGTGGGTACTCTTCTTACAAGGAATCTTCATGCTCCCAGGTTTCATATTCAAGATTGTAACAAACCCACTGGACCTTTACCAACCCTATTGCTCAATTCAGGAGAATCTTGACTATCCGATCAAATATGCACATCGACTGAACTCGAAATTCTCCTTCTTTCTCCACCTAAATCACATTCCAATCAGTTATATGATTAGCATCAAGTACATAATTTTTAAGTAAAGATACATGGAACACATTATGAATACACATGGATGCAGGTAGTGTAAGAATGTATGTAATAGGACCATTCATGTCCATGATTTCAAAGGGTCCACAATATTTTGTTTCCATCTTTGAATAATTTCCCAACTCCATGGAACTTCTCTTGGCTTTCACTTTTAATATCACATGGTCACCCACTTTAAACTCTTTGTTAGTTATTCCATTATCTTCATAGATTTTCTTCTTAAATTGGGAAGCTTTTAGATTCTACTTTATTTTCATCATATGTTCTTCCATTTCCTTGAGAAATTCTAGCCCAACCACTGCTCTATCTACTGGGTTTTCCCAGCTCATCGGCATATTGCAATTTTTACCATATTATGCCTCAAATGGGCTCATCTTCAAAGATTGATGATACCCATTATCATAAGAAAATTCAACTAAGTGAAAATAATCTTCCCATTTCTATGGTTTATCAATCACATACATCCTCGACATATCCTCAATCACCTGATTGACCCTCTCTATTTTCCCATCTGACTCTGGATGACATGTTGTGACAAAATTCAGACTTGTCCCAAATCCTTTCTAGAAACTTGATGTGAATTTAGAATCTATTTCATAAATTATTTCCTTAGGCACATCATGAAGCCGAGTAATTTCCCTCATATAAATATCTACAATGTCGGTTTCCTTGTGATTTAGCTTCACTAGAATAAAATGAGCAGCTTTAGTGAGCTTATCCACCACCACCATGATAGAATCATGTTGCTTCACTATTTTGGGAAGCTTCGTGATAAAATCAATTTTCACCACTTTCCATTTCCACTCTATAATGGTAAATGGTTGTAGAAAACTAGTTGGATGTATGTGCTCAACCTTGAACTTCTGACATTCTAAACATCTAGCAATATAATCAACCACCTCTTTCTTCATACCTGGAAAACAATGTTGGCTCTTTCCAGCTGCAATTTTTTTCTAGTAACCTAGGTGCCCAACATAAGGCACACTATGCATGTCTCTCGGCACCATATTTTTCAGCTCCTAAGATTTTGGCACATAAACTCTAACCCTGTACATGAGGATTCCATTCTCCCTTATCTCGTAATTTTGAATTTTTTGCTGATCATTTCCTTACTGTAATTTTTCCCTTGTTTCCATATAGTGCTAATCTAATTTTGCAACTTCCAAACTTCTATCATTCAAATCATATTTGTACATACTTATGTTTCTAGCATGCCTCTCATGCACCCTCTTGTTGAGTGCATCATCCACCTTGTTCTCCTTTCCTTTGATATGATTTATATCAAATTCATACTCACTGAGGAATTCCAGTGATCTACTTTATGTGGCATTCAAATTTGGCTATCCAAACAAATATTTCAGACCACTATGATCTGTCATCAACTCAAATATTCTTTCCATGAGATAGTGCCTCCACAAATTCAAGGCATGCACTATGGCTTCCAATTCTAAATCATGAGTGGCATAGTGTTTCTCATGCTCTTTTAACTTCCTTGATTCATAGCATATTACATGCCCATTTTGACTAAGAACTCCCCAAGCCCTTCTTTGCATGCATCATTGAACACGATAAATTCTTCATTTGGATTAGAAATCCTCAATATTGGTGCACTTGTCAATAAATTTTTTAAGTGTTGAAAACTTCTTTCACAATCAGATCTCCATTCAATCTCACACCATTCTTTTGCAAAGAAGTGATTGGGTGTACTATATTTGAGAAGCACTCAATAAATATTCTAGAATATCCTGCAACTCCCATGAATGATCTCACCTTTGAGACATTCCTTGGTTTTGTCCATCCTTTAATGGATTTTATCTTCTTAGGATCCACTTTTATCGCTTCCTACGAAATGATATGACCCAAATAATGTATCTGCCTCTAATAGAATGCACACTTGCTCAACTTTGCATATAGTTTATGCTCCCTCAATACTTGTAGCACCATCCTCAAGTGTTTCTCATGATCTTCTTCAGACTTAGAGTAGATAAGTATGTCATCCAAGAAGACAATGACAAAATTATCTAAGTTACCTTTGAAAATATCATTCATTAAACAAATGAAGATAACTTGTGCATTTGACAACCCAAATGGCACCACTGTGAACTCATAATGACCATACCTTGTTCTAAACATCGTCTTACTGATATATTCTTCTCTAATTATCACTTGATGATATCGTGATTTGAGGTCAATCTTGAAGAATATCCTTTCATATTCCATCTTATAAATCAGATCATATATCCTTGGCAAAGGATATGTGTTTTTCACAGCCACCTTATTCAACTATCAAAAATCAATGCATAGCCTCAAGGTACCATCTTTCTTATTCACAAATAACAGTAGGGAACCCCATGGGGACACACTTGGGCGTATATAACCCTTCTTCAATAGCTCTTCTAATTGCATTTTCAATTCCTTCAACTCTAGTGTATTCATCATATAATGAGTCTTGGACACTGGGGTTGCTCTAGGCATCAAATTAATAGATAAATCAATATCCTTCTTTAGTGGAAACCCTGGTATCTCTGCAATTACATCCTCAGACTCTTTCAATATTGTGTAGTATTCAATGCTTGGAAATTCATCCTTAGGTGTATCTTCCATATGTGCTGCAAATATTTGGCATCATTTCCTAAATATTTTCTTTAGTTGCAAGGCCGAAACTTCTATGATAGTCACTTCCCTTGAAATACTCTGAACTATTCTCAAATTCCCTTCTTCATCAAAGAAATTAAATTCCTTGTTATAACAGTCTAGGACATAATGATTCTTGTCCAACCAATCCATACCAATGAGGAAATCATATGAACCCAAAGGTATGATATTCAAATATTCCTTTTTGGTCAGTCCATTCATGTCCATTGGACATTACTTAACCAACTCATTAATTATTCTCTTAGCTCCTATAGCTAACTGAACGAGCCAAGATTTCCCAAGCTTGCTTCTTTGCAAATGAAATATTTCCACCATCTTAGGATCTATATAACTATAACTAGATCCTTGATCAATTAAAATAACAATAATTGATCATTGATCATTGATCTTACCTTCTACTTCAATCATATGAGATTTAAATTCATCTTGTTTGTCATCCAAGGCTGCATATATCCTTGGCATGCTCCTCCCCATGTCCTCAACTATATCAGCCTGATGTACATTGTGAACAGTCCTTACTTTTTCACTTCTATGAGGGAAATATTTGTACATGTGATATCCCTCACAACCCGAACATTTAATAGGTTGTTTCATTGGTCTTTTCCCAATCTTTTTTTCATTCTAGGGTCATTTGGATCTAGTTGTCCTTGATAATTATTTATGAAGAATGGTGGCTTGTTCTCCTTCTTCCTATGTTGCATATTACCTTTCTTCTTATCTTCCCAAGCCTTTTGTAAAGTTTGTCTTTCTCTATGTTGATCATAGAGACATGTATCTCTCCTTATTTCTTCATCCAATGTCTTGGGATCATAATACTATATCTTGTCACTGAATATTGATGGAAGCCCACTTAGGAACCTTTGAATCTTGACATGTTCATCCTTTATGAAGTCAACATACTTCAACAGTTCTAAAAATATCCTCCCATAATCTTCCATGGTCATGCTTCCAAGCTGGAGTTCAAAGAACTCCTCATTTTCCTATCATAGTAACACTGGGAAAATTATTTCTTTTGAAAATTATTTTTGAACTTCCTCCAAATGAGTTTCTTCTCATCAATATGTTGTGCCTGCACAAGCTAGTCCCACCACATTGTTTTTTTTCCTTTTTACTAATAAATTGCAATTATTCCTTCTACTTGTGAGGAGTAACTATGTCACTGGAAATATTTCCTCATCCCCAATAACCAAGTATCTGCATCCTCATATTTCTTGTGCTCACTGTCAAAGGTAAGTGGTTTGATCTTATTCATTTCTCCTTGAATTTCATCTACTACAAACCTTATTCTATGATTTCTGATCGGATATGGACTTGAAATAATGTGTGCCCTTCTAACTGAATGCCTTGGTGAGTGATGATTATTCCTATCAACACTTTTGGATTCTCTTATTTTATATTGATATTTGTGGATCTTTGACTTGCTTGGGTCTATCCCCTTATCCACCTTCTTCTTTATTCTTTCCAAACTATGCAAATACATGATGTTGATGCCATATTGATACTCTTTAGATTTCATCAACCTTTCATTATCACTCTTATAACTTAGTAGATCCCTTTGTAGAGTATTTATAGTATCCACCAAATTCATGCTCTCCTCCTGGCCTTCTCCATGCCCATTGTATTTTGTCCCTGCATTGCCCTTGCTGACACAAAACCCCCTAACTTCATCCTCATGGTTGTAATTCTTTTGTGCCTCTTCCATGCTTATAGAATATTTTGTAATTTTGTTTTGATCAGTTTTACCTTAGCTATGAAAAATGTGTAGGCGATATGATTTGTTATACTATAATAATTTAATAAATATATCAATCTATGTACCATTGTGCCCTTTAAATACACCAGAAATAGTCTTTCTGGTTTCTTGTGAATTTGACTATATAATTCACATTTATGGGTGAACAAATAGACTCATATATCTAAGGCCTTTTAAATGACTACTCTCTTGCTCAATTCTAAGTCTGGAGAACAAAATTATTGTCATTTGATCAATACCCATTTACTTCTTTTGCACACCTTTCAACCAAGTGTAATTTTGGCCATGTCCATACATCCCTTACACCAATTCCTTGGGGATTTTGATAGGATATAAATTAGGTTACTTCATGACCATACTTTGAATAGTTTGACCAATTTTCACCTTCATCAAAGCTCCAGGATGCCACTTATATCCTGTTGAAGTCTTGGTTAATTTACCTCTTTTAATATTGAAAGCTACATGTGCCTTCTACATCCTCCTATGCACTTTCAAGTACCCATATACTTAATATAACTTTAGGGTTGTCTTCTATGGCTCAATATATTTCCATAGACTTATATTTTTCCCAAATATGACTTATGAGTAGGAAGTTATGGGCTTTGGAGTGAACTTGTACCCAAAAATTACCTTACATTGTTTGGCATGTACCTCATGTTGATATTGTGGTAGCTACG
>ML778032.1:505285-518176 GCA_009831015.1 Picea engelmannii
CTCTCAAATACCCCTGTACTCGCTCTAGCACCCATATGGCTACTCTGGTCATCATAAATCTCTGCCCTGTGATGATGTCCCAAAGTGGAGACATTACATAGCATGGGTAATGATTGTGATCACTTGAATTAGTCATGTCTTTTGGCACCCAAAGATATATTTACTTCGGATGATCTGTATCTGTCACCTTGGAAGAAACCCTATTATAATCCAACATAGCATTATGTTCTCTTGACAAAGTAACCCCTGGAGGATCATAGTAACCATCATAAGGCATGTTTCCCTTTAATTCCATTTCCTTGCATAGTTTTAAAGCTTCATCCAAACAACCTTCTTTGCACAGGAAATAGATTACTTTTTCACAAACAACTTCATGTTCCAAGAAAAATTAATAAGACCTTTCCATTGGCATATAGATTTTGATTAAAAAAGAATTGAAATATTCAAACCAATAGAACTAATTAAAACTAGATTTATATTCATGCTTACAAACCAATAGAACTAATTAAAACTAGATTTGTATTCACGCTTACAAACAAAAAATTTAGGAAAAATGTCAAAAATTGAATTATTAGCTATGAATAAAATAGTTTGGAATTAACATTCAGTTTCAACTACTATTAAAAAGATCACTTAATTGATTATCCTTGTGAAATGGTGGTCTTAAAATAGATAGGTAATGACAAAGCACGAATGCATCATTTTTAACAACTTAAGGAAAAAGAAGAAATTTGAAGAAATAGGTCATGAAGCACTCCCTTAAGTGTTATATGTCATTGACAAGGATTCCTTCTCCTCTTTTGAAACCCTTCCAGTATTATGTGTGCATTCAGAGGATGAAAATATTCCCTTCTCATAAGATTCCAAACAAAATTATCATAACTTTTTAGAAAAAAATCTACTATAGGAACAAAAGATCTTAAACCAATTTCTTTGTTAGCTTTTGACATTCCCATCTATGAAAAATATGAAATATATGTTGCATTGTACCTATGTGCAACATTTATTTATTTATTTACCTATCCTACTCTAATTGAACAAAATAAAATGTCCTTCAAGTATAAGAATACTTCCAATGAATCCATGTGCGTAACAGGGTTAGAAATATATCCATACTTGGGTTTAAAAGATAAACTTTAATGCATACCAGAGTATGAATGACCAGCTGCTTTGATGATGAGATCAAGTAATATTGAAAAATAAAAGAGTGGTGTGACCTAATAACTAATTGAAACTATCTTTAAATAGGATCAATATATTCTCATTTCTCTTCTTTGTTTAGGTCACACAACATGTCCTCCTTTTCCATGCTACACAGATTATCTTCTTCAAGATGATTGGTATTTGGTGTACATACAGGATCTGCTAAGAGGCATGCTAAGAACTCCTTGATCTAAGGTTCCAATGGTTTCTCTCCATTTAATTCTATCCATGATTATTGAGTCTCCTCAACAAATTGACAATAGGAATCTGAAGGGACTTCTAAATATTATTGTGGAGAGACAACTAAATTCTTGATTGTTGTCAAGATATGCTCTTCCTGAGAGGTGGATATCCCAATTGCTTCTAGAATGTGGGAAAGTTCTTGGAGGAACATTCTTCAATCTCTTGATCATCCTTGAATTAATCTAGTTGGTTGATGATCCATGTCTCACAACACAACTTAGTACTCGGGGGTTCTTACAACACCCCAAACATGATTTATCATAAACGATTTGAATCTTAAAACTAAGAAATTAAAACTATTTGCAATAAAACACACCAAACTTGAACTCCTTGCGTTACTGGGATCCTATTGTCACCAGGTTATTTGTTTTCACAAGTTAGTTCATCATGAAAAAACATTTTTTCATAAAAGAAGGAAAAACACACTTGCATTAAAAGAAGAGAGGACAACCTAGATTTGGAGAAACCCCACCAAAGTGGATGCATGGGCTCTTCCCGCATGTCTTACCTTCTTCTCTCCGCCCTTAGGTCATCCATAAAACCAATCAAAAACTATTAAAGCAATCTAATCCAAATATTACCTATTACCATTTACAACTCCCTGACAATGATGCCAAAATGTTGGTGCAATTATTTGCATAATATATTACCAAACATAAATTATCAACCGAGATTCATAATCAGTAGAGTTGATGCACTATATGTGTCAATAACAGATAGGTTCCTTTGTTTGATGAGTATAGTTCAATCAAGAAAACCATCTAAAACCAATACTTTGTTTTCACACTTCAAAGATAACACTCTTCACACAATTCAGAAATTATAAAGCAAAACTTGCAATCATGTACTCAAAGATTTTACTTAGATAATGCCATGTCCATTTACAAGCTCATGAAGTGGAAAGATGAACTTTAAATCTGTTATCTATAGCTACTATCCTTAAAAACAACTAACAAGCAAATCTGGGCACACTACAACAATAACAAAAGATAAATCTCATAGTAAAACTCACAAGAAAACACTCAATTGAAAAGGCTCTTGCTCACATAACAGATATGTTCATTATAGGCTTGTGAAAAGAAGAGATCAAATAAGATCTTGTTCCCTGTAGCAATTCAAAACAATAATCAACAATTCACTCTTAAACAAAAAGAAATCGTAACTCTATTCACTCCAATCAAACATGTGTAGTACAACAAATTGTCAATATAATTGAGAGGCTTCATTATATGGTGCATGAAGGTGAGAGATGAAGTCTGATCTCATTTCCTATAACAACTCACTTCAAACTTGCAAGAAATTCTTATGTAATTATGCACACTCTTTGGGCCCCATGCTTAAGTCATTGCTTACCAAGATGGATTGGTGGCCCTTGTCGATGCCAACATGGAAGATTTCATATCAGCAGATGCTAAATGCTAAGAGAGACACAATATTATTGGATTCAAATTTCCATTGATCTTCAACAAATAAATTTATAAAAAGAGTTGGCTCAGAAATCCAATTTGTAGCATACTAATTCCTCTCTTTTTGGCTTAGCCATCACTCAATTTATATGATTTTTACATTACAAATTTGGATATAAAAAATCCATCCAAATCAAAACCATTTTACATCAATGGAGGTTGAGTAAAACCACTTAGGTAATCAAGGAAATGTATTTCCCACGAATCTGGGCATGATCCTGGAATTTCTAGAAAACTAGAAATAATTTAGGACGAATCGTTCCCCCTGAGCTGGAGGTCCATACGTGTGATATCTTGGGATTCTGGACCATGCTTCCAAATGAAAACACCGCTATGGACAAAACCCATGTCCCCAATTTTTTATATTCATCATCATATGCCCATAAATCAAGGAGCAAATCCAGTACTGGAATGTTGGTATCGAAATCATGTAGGTAGTTGTTTAGTACTGGAAAACACACATTCACAATCCTGAGTATCGGATTAGGCGCATGACTTGGTATTGGAATAGCATAGAGTGTGCAGTACCAGAATAGGTGGAGATTTAGGTACCAGATCGAAGTTTCTTAGGAGTCAAACGATTAGGATCATACAAAATCAAACATTTAATCGAATTAACTCAAGAAAAACTAAACAAATCATGTCTTAATCATAAGTTACCTCTTATGCACATGAACAAGGTCATCAAGTGTATTTATGGAGGAAACAGTCAACTAGATACATATAGCATAGGTAAAATTGACTCAGATAGAGATAATATAGGGTAATAGAGGTGTCAATACTAAGACTCAACATTCCCCCATGCTTAAGTCATTGCATGTCCTCATGCAACAATGATCTTCAAAATTTCAAAATTGATGGTACTCCTCACTTGATTAAGCATTCTTGACGTTCCACCCTTCTTCAGCTCCTAATTTCCTATTATACAATATAAACTTCATAGCCTATGCTTCACACTTCTTACCCATGGAAAAGTAGTTATGACAGAAAAGTGGAGTCGTGGATAATAGATTAGATATGTTAGTGATTTGACGTTAAGTCTTATCCAATCTGTTTTCGATCAAAGTTAGGAGAAAGGGTTGACTGTGACTCTAATATGATTATAGTGGCCAAGAGTTTCATAATGACTTTGACTAACAGGCCCCCCTGGCTAGATTACCTTTAAAATAAAAGTGATATAAGCATAGTTTAGATCTCATTTGAAGAGAGGAACACATAAAAGAATACATCCCAACATGATTAACTCGTTTCTTATCCAAGCTTTTAGATATGAAGCTCTTCTTTCTTAGGTAAGGTGAATTACACATACTGAGGGTCCCACTTCTCATGAAAACCTATTTATTTTAAAGATAGATCTCTAAAGTGGATACTTGAAGGTTCTTAAGAACATCATCTGAGAGATATAAAGGTCATCTCCTATCCTTGATTTGATAATGCTTCAGAATGAGACCCAAGGGTTTTTGTTTAGTTTTAAGTTTGTCACTTTATGTTTTTCAACTCCCTTTACCCGGCATAGCCCCGCTACCAACAGGATTGTTCAGTACCCCAGTGGGTTTACCTTAGTACCATACAAGCATGGCCCCACTGCCAGTAGGCCTATTCAGTACCTCGGCGGGTTTACTTGTACTCCCTGATACTTCCTTTTTATTATATTACTCAAAAGATTTAGAATGATGTATATTGTTCATTGACAGTTTTAGAGTATAAGGAAGGTAGGTGGTACGAGAGTGTTTTAGAGTTATTAGGCACATAATTAATTGTTTTCAATTATCCCAAGGGTGACATCATCCACATTCAACTTAAATCTCAGTTATTCAATTTATAATGGAACATCTCAGATAATGACTAAGAGGTCCCTCTAGTTAATCCTATTAGGGTTCTCATGAACGTTCATTGTGTTTTTGCAAGGGCGGTCCACCACATGAGGTTTTCATCAATACCTCCTAAGAAAAACTTGGAAAAAAAAAACTTGTTTGAATCAACTAGGTTAGTATTTGACATAGTGGTGTCACTACTTTTCAATGGATATTTCAATTAGCAATCAATTCTTCAAAATGATGAGGTAATAAGACAAGTGCACCCATTATCATATAGAGCTAAATGTGAAAATATCTTCTTAAAGGATAGCAAGGATGATTGATTTAGGGTTGAGTGTAGAAATGTAGGAGGAAGATGCACATGAGAGTAAAACCAATTCAACACCAGAATTACATTATCCTTGATAGAAAGAGCATGAAGAGATTAGCTCATACCTCCAATTACTTGAAGTGAAAATGATGTTAATCACAGGACAAGGCATAAACAGAGTGACATGATGAATGATTTCTATACGAGGAGATGTATAGAGGGCTTGTAGAAATTCATGGTAGGGAGCATGCAATGACTGAGAGTAACCATATGTTTACTGCATAATTAGTCTAATTTCTTTAATAAAATGAAAATTGTTAAATTTATATGTCCTAGTACTTAAATCGAGCACCAAAACTTGAATATATGATTAGAGCTACCAGCACCGTATTGCCAGTACCGAATCACCTTAGTACTAGATGAGTGCAAGGTTGTGGTTCAGTATCAGAATAATGCATACCTCCTCCATAGTACCGAATGAACGTAGAGGAAAACATTGTTTGCACTATCGGATGAACGCAATTTTGCAGTACCGAAATAGAATGGTACCAGAATTCTAAAAATGACTATAAAATCCCAACACTGAACATGTTGATTTGGCCTTGCCGACCGAAGTTGCAAAATAATATGAAGTTTCAACAACCACTCCCCCATGCCTAAGGTTTTGCATGGCCTCACGCAAAAAATGTGAGATTCTAAAAAAAAGGCTTCTCAGAAGGTTCTGAACATCTGCTAAAAACAAACCAATAGAACTAATTAAAACTAGATTTGTATTCATGCTTACAAACAGAAAATTAAGGGAAAATGTCAAAAGTTGAATTATTATATATGAATAAAATAGTTTGGAATTAACATTCAGTTTCAACTACTATTAAAAATATCACTTAATTGATCATCCTTGTGAAATGGTGGTCTTAAAATAGATAGGTAATGATAAAGCACGAATGCATCATTTTTAACAACTTAAGGAAAAAGAAGTTGAAGAAATAGGTCATGAAGCACTCCCTTAAGTGTTATCTTCCATTGAAAAGGATGCCTTCTCCGCTTTTGAAACCCTTCCAGTATTATGTGTGCATTCGGAGGATGAAGAGATTGTCTTCTCATAAGATTCCAAACAAAATTATCATAACTTTTTAGAAAAAAATCTACTATAGGAACAAAAGATCTTAAACCTATTTCTTTTTTATCTTTTGACATTCCCATCTATGAAAAATATGAAAGATATATTGCATTGTACTTATGTGCAACATTTATTTATTTATTTACCTATCCTACTCTAATTGAACAAAAGAAAATGTTCTTCAAGTATAAGAATACTTCCAGTGAATCCATGTGCATAACAGGGTTAGAAATATATACATACTTGGGTTTAAAATATAAACTTTAATGCATACTAGAGTATGAAGGACCAACTGCTTTGATGATGAGATCAATCAATATTGAAAAACAAAAGAGTGGTGTGACCTAATACCTAATTGAAACCATCTTTCAATAGGATCAAGATATTCTTGTTTCTCTTCTTTGTTTAGGTCACACAACATGTCCTCCTTTTCCATGCTACACAGATTATCTTCTTCAATATGATTGGTCTTTGGGGTACATACAGGATCTGCTGAGAGGCATGCTAAGAAATCCTCAATCCCAAGTTCCAATGGTTTATCTCCATTTAATTATATCCACAATTCTTGAGTCTCCTCAAAAAATTGACAATAGGAATCCGAAGGGACCTCTAAATCTTGTTGTGGAGAGACAACTAAATTCTTGACTATTGTCAAGATATGCTCTTCTTGAGAGGTGGATATCCCATTTGTTGCTAGAATGTGGGAAAGTTCTTGGAGAAACATTCGTCAAGATCTTGATCATCCTTGAATTACTCTAGTTGGTTGATTATCCTTGTCTCACAACAAAACTTAGTACTTGAGGGTTCTTACAGCACCCCAAACATGATTTATCATAAAATATTTGAATCTTAAAACTAAGAAATTAAAATTATTTGCAATAAAACACACCAAACTTTAAATCCTTGCATTACTAGGATCCTTCTGTCACCAGGTTATCTGTGCACACAAGTTAGTTCATCATGAAAACACAATTTTGCATAAAAGAAGGAAAAACATGCTTGCATTAAAATAAGAGAGGACAACCTAGCTTTGGAGAAACCCCACCAAAGTGGATGTGTGGGATCTTCCCGCACGTCTTACCATATTATCTCTGCCCTTAGGTCATCCATAAAACCAATCCAAAACCATTAAATCAATCTAATCCAAATACTACCTATTACCGTTTACAACTCCCTAGAAACGGTGCCAAAATGTTGGTGCAATTATTTGAATAATATATTACCAAACATAAATTATCAACCGGGATTTGTAATCAGTAGAGTTGATGCACTCTATGTGACAATAATAGATAGGTTCCTATGTCTAATGAGTATAGTTCAATCAAGAAAACCATCTAAAACCAATACTCTGTTTTCACACTTCAAAGATAACAGTCTTCACACCATTCAGAAATTAGAAAGAAAAACTTGCAATCATGTACTCAAAGATTTTGCTCAGATAATGCCTTGTCCATTTACAAGCTCATGAAGTGGAAATATGGACTTTAAATCTATTATCTATAGCTACTATCATTAACAACAACTAACAAGCAAATATGGGCACACTTCAACAATAATAGAAGATAAAGTCATAGTAAAACTCACAAGCAAACACTCAATTGAAAAGGCTCTTGCTCACATAATAGATCTGTTCATTATAGGCTCATGAAAATAAGAGATCAAATCAAATATTGTTCCTTGTAGCAATTCAAAACAATAATCAACAATTCACTCTTAAACAAAAAGCAACCATAACTCTATTCACTCCAATCAAACATGTGTAGTACAGAAAATTGTCAATATAATTGAGAGGCTTCATTATATGGTGCATGAAGGTGAGAGTTGAAGTTTGATCTCATTTCCTATAACAACTCACTTCAAACTTGCAAGAAATTCTTATGTAATTCTGCACACTATTCAAAATCAATTGATGCATCACAAACAGAAATTTAATACAATCTTATAATCTTGCAATTACTTCATTTCTATACAAGAAACATATGTGTTAATGAGATGCTCCATTTGATGGCTTATGTAATTCAAATGATGGAATCTGTTAATGCTCTGTAAATTCCCAGAGGTTGTCAGAGTAGAAGAAATTTACAAGAGGTAAATTTATCCAACCACTTTGAAACTGGAATCTAGCCCTACCAGCTTCAAAGAGGGATCTCTCTGTATGATTTAGCTATGTTTTAACCTTGAGATATTAGGCTAGTTAAACAAAATAAGATTGATTGGTTTGTTTTGTTTTCATTAAGTTGGTTGAAAAGGTTTTTACACCTCCATTGGGCTATGGGGTCTGTATTATAAAGATTGAGGTCTAAGCAGAAAATAAAAGATTATTTTCACAGGGAAAGATAATGCATTCATTGGATTATTTAGTAGTAAAGTGGTGAATAGTAGAAAAGATGAGAATATCAATTAAAGTAAATAAGCATTTAAGAATTTCTTCACTGTAATATCAGAAAGATAAACATTTAGATCTCTCAAAGACGGAAACAGGGTATACAAATATAAATCCTACAACATGCGCTACTTTTAAAAGATTAGATTAGAAAACAATATGATAACTAAGGGAGAAAAACATTTAACATAGAAAAGAAAACATCACCAATGAATAACACATGAGAATCCTGTGAAACGTCCCTTTGTATTACTGGAAGATCTCTTGATAAAAATTACAGTCTTTCTAGCTTACAGGGCGTAAAGATCAACCCTTGGTACTTCAAAGTTTGAAGTATTTATAATAAAAAATTACATACGATCCTGTCATTAAAGATCAAGACGTGGAAAATTCTAAATTTAGCCAACTAACTCAACAAGATACAAAAATTTAGGAATTGTTTGATGATGTGTTGAAATCTTCATGATGATTTCTGGGGTAAACCCTTGGTGAGTCCAATGCACGACCTCGTCTAATTGGATAGTTGACTGGGCTTGGACACCTCATCTCCTACTCGATCAGATTGCATAACTCTTCCCATGGAAGGTGACTGGGAATGACGACTTTGAGTAGTCTTTGATATACTTCATCCATCTCAGTATACTTGGAAAAAGTTGGCTTGACGATGAAAATGTACCGAATCTCATGCTATATGTTGATGTCTGACTGTAAAGCTTCTAAGAATGCCTTGCCTATGATACTTCCCTGTATTCTCAAGAATTTTGAACTATCTTTGTCCATGGTGGCTAGTTTCTTTTTATAATCAGAAAGTGTCATTAACTTGTCATTTATGACCCTTAAACCAGAAAGGTCTTTCTTCTACAGAGCTTCAATTTTGCTGAAAAATCTTTGCACTCCTATGTCCATAGTCTGGACTTTGTCCTCTAGCTGTAGCATCAGTCCTCTTTTGGTCAGGACCCTCTTGACCTCGAGGATGGTCTCCATCCTATCTTCAATTTTCAAATCCTCTAACTCTTCTCTGGTTTTTGAATTCAGGAATGTAATGATCTCAGTGGCTTCTATGGGCATCTCTCCCAATTCTCCTCTTATTTTTTCAATAGCCTTCTTGCTTCTTTGCACTAGTTCATTTTTATCAAACATGATTTGTACCATAGGCCATATTTCATTTACGAACTTGGTGATATCCATCCAGACACTTTCCTTGACCTCAGAAAGTTTTTTTCCTGCCATTGTTTACTTTTGAAGTTGTTGCAATTCCTGTTTGAGTTTGTATAATGTTTGTTTCTCCTTGGAGTAGCTGGTTTTGTAAGAAGACTTGATTTTCTGAAGGTTCTCAACCTCCTTTTTAAGTCTACTAATCTCTGTCTCTTGCAAACTCATCTCTTCCATGGATGTTTCCAGTTCTATTGTCTTCTTCAGAGCTGTCAGTGGAGTTGCTGAGGGAGTTTCTGTTGAGGGGATTCCCATTGTGGATGTTGTGCTTACTATTGTGAGTGGAACTACGCTCAATGGAATGAATTACATAGGATTTGATTGTTCCTTATATTTCAATAACATTTCTTGTTCTTCTTCCATCTCTTTCAACTGTGCATTCTGCTCCATAATCAACCTGGGCATCTCAACCTTTTCCCCTTCTATCTCAGCTATCTCCTTTGCCTGTGCATATTCCGTTGGTGGTAGTTTCAATTGTTTCCTCAGAGATGCTATATCGGCATTTTTCTTTTTTAACATCTCCTTAACTGCTTTCACATTCGAGGGGTCATACCCGATCTTGAGGACCAATTCTTCCAACGTATTAATTCTATTATCTTTTGCAAAGGATGATATCTTTTCTAATTTCAGTTGTGTCTGAACACTGCTCAGAGATACCTGTAATTTAGCAGTCGCAGTAGAAGCATTAGCCAACGTGGAGAAAACCATTTCTCCAGTTTTCCTGTGCAGATCCATCAAATCAGTGGGATGCACATCTCTAGTATGAAACTCGAATGTTTCTCTTTTGTAATCAGTGATGGTTTTCGGGTCCGGCACCTGTGCCTACAAAAAATCCATGTGCATTATACCCTTCTCTGTATCAAATGCAGACAACAGTCTGTGCTATGCTGTTGAAGTCTGTTTCCAAAATTGAGCATAAGTATTGTTGGTCAGTGTCTGATTTTTCTTTTTGATCAGGTCATACTTCTCAAAAACACTCAATTTTGGTTCTACTTTACTCGGTTGGTCGACTAGTGGAGTATTTGTGGGCTTCTTAGGGAAAATGGTAGACATTATTTGCTTGTTGGTTGTGCTCAGAAGTGACTGATCATCTTTCATAGTTGCAATGGATTGGATTTCCTTTTCACCAGCCGTGTTAGGTGTATGACTGGTTTTTGGCCTTTTGGTGTGTAATTGGAAATCTTCAGTCGAGACTTCGGTGATGGAAGGTGAAGTATCCTCCCTAGGTATTTTCTCCTTGGGAACCTATGGTGTAGTAGTTTGTGAGATGATGACTGAAGGGTCCTGCTATTCTATCTCGACCAGAGTGTTTGAGTCCCATTCTGTTTGATTCACGAACTTCTCTATCTCAGGCTTGGGTGTATGAACATATGGGACATTTTTATTTTTAATCCTCATCTCAAAAATTATCCCACACAGATCATAGTGCCATATGAAACTAACATACAACTTCATTTCTTTCAGTAGTCTGTCTGCTTCCTCCCCGGCACCTCGGCTATTTTAGATGAAAGACCCTATTTGCCCTTTAATTCTAAGTTGTTGTTTCTTTTTCAGAGACACAAAATGTATGTCATCAGAGTTAATCATTTGCCTTATGTACTCCAGGGTAAATATCCTCATAGGGAGATACTTGGGCAGTTTGTATGGAGCTAACTCGCATCCATATACTTTGATCTTGGTGTGGTTTTGGTAAAGATACCAGTCTCCAGTTTTTGCAAGGTCTGAGAGGCAGAAAATCCTCTGAATCTCCTCATTTATTCTTGGTTCAGGTCTTCCACTGAGCATGCTCACCACTGGATGGTAGAAATGCTCGATAAATTGTTTGAAACTGAACTCTGTTGAATTTTGTCTGAGCAGTGAAGTCCAAGTTGTTACCGCCTGTGGTCTCCCGTCCTTGTCCATTTTCTGCATTGAAAAGGAGAACTTGTCCGCTTGAAAGAAAGTGAAAATGTAGGCCAGTATTGAGGAATAATGGAACATTCCTTCTGAAGAAAAATTTGAGAATTGCTTGTGAATATTGTCCGCCAGGAAAGTGTTGTAGTCGAACTGAGTGGCAGGTCTTTCTTTTGTGGAGAAGACGGATAGAAAACCCAATATGGGTTCGTCCACCCATTTGTCAAAAAAATAACCAAGCAGAGAATAGAGCGACAAAATGACTTGGTTTCCCTTCTCTGAGAACAGGGAGGAAGGGTATGGGGGATTTGTCTTGGGGAGTTGGGCGGCCTGAGGGAGGAAAAGCTCGAAAATCTAGGCTCTCTGAGGGAATGATAGTTTCTGGTATAGCTCCGTGATGACTTCGATATTGAAAGGGGACACGGATTCAGCTCTGGGTATCTGCATCATCTGATCGATGGCTTCTGGTGTAATGAATAATCGATTTTCTCCTGATGAAGATACTATGTCTCTCTGGTCGGGGAGGTAATGAGCCTGGCATTTAAGGGAAAATTCATGGAAATGGTGAACCTGGGGGAAAATATACAGAGGAAGGTTGGACTCCCACAGACCAATTTCATCGCTCTGATCTAAGAAAGTATCTTTGAGCCATGACTGCAAATCTGCGAAGTCAAATTCGCACCTGGTGTCTATGATTAAATGATCTTTGTCGGCCAAATGGATCCTGTCGAGATCAATAGGAGGCGGGAGGAAAGGATTTTCCTCGGCTTCTGCTTTCTTGGATTTTGGAGCCATCACTGTGAATATACCTACAATTCAAAAACAACGTTAGTGGGGATGGTTGTGGTTTTGGATGGCTGACTAGAACGGAGGTAAGACAAGGATAATATCTCTGGTGCGAGGACAAAGCAAACAATGGGAGAATGAATGGAAAGGTTAGTTTTGATCAAACAGATACCCGTCAGGCACGAGGGACAGATCAACAAGCTAACAGATAAGTTAGCCAATAATAAATGGCCAACGTGTCTTTCAGAGCGTGATATGGCAGGTAACAATGAATGACGAATACGACCAGGTGATGTGGCTGGTGTTGATTGGGAAGTGACCATGGTGAAGGGACTTGTAACAGGAGAACAGGGGGAATGGAGTGACAGAGTTATGAGACGTGACCCTTAGGGAAAAAAGTGGAAAATGATGTCATGGGGTGACGGGGGGTATGTCAGAAAGTGATAAGTGGTACGTGG
>ML778032.1:556998-570224 GCA_009831015.1 Picea engelmannii
TATATGAGATGTAAGAAAAACATTAAGTTGTCTATCATGTAAGGCTCCTATCAAGGGATAATCTCACTTATAAACAGAAGAAGAAAATAGATAAAGAAATAACCTGATGAAGCACAAAATATATATAGAAATCTAAAATGTTCACTGGTCTTATACCTGTTGATAGTCGGTATAGAGGAAAAATGGTAAACAATATAGAAAACTAAAATTTATTCACCATAGTAGAGGTTGTACTAAATTATAGAGAAGCATTCATCAGATACATATATGAAATGAAAAGAAATATGAAATACAAGGAAACAAACTCATAACACAGTCATGACAGAATCGAGAATCTTCGGATTTGCTTTATATTAACTCTCGAGAGAGGAAAATCTCTATTACAATCGACCCAAAAAGGTCCAGCCTCTTTTTCTTCCTTCTATTGTATATTTATACAAATTTACATATGATGGAATCCCAATCGTTCTAGGATTTTCAGTTACAACGAGAAGGAGATCAATCATTTAATTTCTTTATCCTATGTCTCTATTTCGTACCAAAAACCTTCCCTCTCACATGCTCGATACAAATGACACATTTTTCCACCAGCTGTGATATCAACCTTGAAGGTTCCGCTTGACAATTGGCCTAAAAAATGTAACAATCTTTTACTAATTGCGGCAACCTTTCTTCCATCTATCGGTCTAGGGTGTCAATAGCACACAATTGCACACTTGGTTTAATCATACATTTATTTATTTGAACTATGTCTGATATAGTTACTTGTGATATTTCAGCCGATTCTCTTTCTTCTTTTTCATTTATATCAAGCGAGAGTTTCACCATATCCATTTGACTCAGTGTCTCAGCATTACTCTCACTATCAATGCCTAATACATTTCCATCTATGGAACTGAAAGCCTCTTCATAGGATTTCCTTACCTTTTTGGCTTGCAATTGGCCTTCTGATATGCTACATTCCCATTCTTTCAACAAAATATTACCTCAAGTCTGTTCCAAAATGGAAAAATTAGGAGCTTTTCCCGATTCCCTGTTTGTTGTAGCTATTACAGCCTCTTGAAATGCGACCTGAGATGCTCCAGCTTCTCTCTCTCCGACAGATAAGTTTTCTAATACTTGATCAATAAGCAGACAATTGTTCGGAATCATCTCTTCCTTGGCAAGTAAACTTCGTTGGGCTGCAGAAACTCTGCTCCGAATCGCCATAGCCTAGGACTGGAATATCCCGATGTTTATAACGTGTCTTTTAGTTAACTCTAATCTAACCTATAGCTGCCTTATTAAGTCTTTTTGTTGGCCCACCTGTATCTGACTGGTCTGAGCTACCAGTTTTGCATGTTCGAGCTTAGCTTTGAGTAGCTCAATTTCCCTTTTGTCGGCCATTCTTGCTTGCTCTATTCCTGCGCTTGCCTGGTCCTGGGCATCCTCCTCTGTAGTGGCTAGTTTATCTTCTAAGGTTTTGATGAGGCGATTTTTTCGCTTCAATTGATTTTTCAAAACCTCGACTAAAAATTGATTTGTCGTAGCATACGCCCCTAATGTCCCGACTATTTCTGTAGAAAACTCTTCTTTCTTCTTATATTTCCCATCGGTTAACACCTTGAACTTCTTGGCCGTTGATCCCTCTTCTTGATAGAATTATCTTTTTACCACATATTTTCTCTTTTTATAAAAAAAGAACTCATTTGGCGGAATCTCTTCCATCCTTACAGGTCTCAATTCTTCGTTAAATATCCACCCTGTGTCTATGTTCCCTTGAGTTGACTGTAACGGAGTAATGGAGGTGATGGGATCTCCAATTTTCTTAGCTGACTGTCCTAGAGTGGTAACTGGAGTCTGCTTCTTCGGGGGATCGAGAGTTTTTATTTCCGGTTTCGGACTCTTAGTTTGCTCCACCCCGTCCTGGTGTTCTTCTTTTCTGGATGCTGAATCTTTTGAGCCTTCGACTCCTTTTTGCTGCACCTCTATTGTTATTGGATTTTCACCCCACAATACTGGGGGAAGAAAACTACACCGATGTTCTTGGAATTTCAAAACATCAGCCCTTTCTTCAGGAGCCAGGGCTTGTATTCGAGCCAACACCTCGACATAAGATATCGCGCCTCGAAAAATGTCATCTGAGGGTGAATTTTCATGTTCAAACCTTTTTAGCCCACAATTGGCCAAGTGATTACTTACGACCCTCTGTGGATCGTGCTTTTTGAATTCAACATGAACCAATTTCAGGTCTTCCAAGGTTGATGCCTCCGCTTTAGCATGCCTGAAACCTAATAAAGAATATGAATTTAAATGAATAGGAAAAGGTGGCCATACCTTCTTAGAATATCCTTTCAGTTCCTTACTTACACCACCGATTACGGTTTGTCTAGAAATCTAATGACAAGCCAGCCTCTCGGGTATGAATAAAGGCAAGGCATTCAAAGGAACAGAAGCATTGAAAACCCTCAGATATGAAAATTTTTCCTCCACATACCAATATTCTATACTGCTCATATTTACCGTGATATTGTCTGAGATCCTAGGTGGTGGGTGGCCAAATATAGTGACATGCAATGGTACCATTACCCAGTTGAATATTTCATACACAAAATATGAAGCTTTGTCTTCCCACAGCTTTGAATGGTAGACGTGGATGGGCTCAGCGTCCGATGGAGTCCAGCTCCAACTCATTAAGGGAAAAGGTGTCAGAAAACACACGACGTCCATGATATACACAGACATAAAGAATGAAGCCATATTTCTGCTCTCCCTGTGCGCTCGATACTCTGTAACTTGACTGGTCAAACTATCAGACAGTAGTTTATCCCAGTCGAAGGAACAGCCTTCGGCGACCGTATGAATTAAAGGAACCCACTGAAGGAAAAAATGTGTGGTGTCCTCTCTCCCATATAATCTACAGGTCATCATAGCGATATATTTGAACTGTGGTTCTAGAGAGGCTATTGAATATATACCATTATTGTCCGCCCTGAACTTCACAGGGTGTGAAACCCAATCTTTGATTAAACCAGACATAGTCTTGTCGTATTGCACACATTCCTTTTGTTTGAAATTCTCCAGGAATTCCGCATTGTAAACAAAGTTCAACGTGGCTGGAAACTTGTACATAACCTACAATTGTTCGGGTCTGAAAGTCCCAATGGTGACCTTCTGCTCGTTGATGATGGTTTTGGTTGGTATATCTACATGGTCTAATGCCCACTGGAAAATATCGTAATAATGGAGCAGACATGGCCTACCCGCCACTTTATGCATTTGAGCCTAGACGATGATCTTATACTTGGTGATCAGGTCATCTTTTTCATTTCCACTGGAATCGTTCGAAATATCTACCAATTCAAACTGTAGAACCTCAGGAATATGTGATCAGGTCCTGATAGAGTCGACACTTCAAGGTGAAGTATCAGAAACTTTTTATGAACCTTGTCCTGAAGCCTCAACAGTGACTTTAGAAGCTTTTCGCGGGGCCATGGCGAGGTATTCTACTTTAGCTCTACTGCGATAAAAATATGTATACATACAGAAATTAGTTCGCTCGCGAAAAGTTGGCTCTGCGTAGAATAGAAATGAAATTTGAAACAACAAACAAAGAATTCATGTCTTCGACTATTTAAAATTAGGTCATCCTTAGGGACAGAACGGTCAAATCGTTCTTAAATATAAGTTTGGCAATAAAAACCAAACCCTTATTTGTCAATACTCCTCATTTCCAATTAATGTCATAAATTTTGACAGCTCGTAATGCAAGTTGGCACAAGGAAAGTTTAAAATCGCCTCGGAGACTGTGCATATCAATTTTCGTATTAAAACAATGAAAATGTTGGTTTAGCTTGATTAATCGGTATTTTTTAAACATTAATTAATCTTTCGGCACTTGCCTCATCGGGAGTTTTCACTTTAACCCTTTACACCTCCAAAACCTGAGATTGCGACAATTAGCTTTGATTAATACAAAATGCAACCAAGATCAAATGTTTAATTAATTACATTTTATTTATATCGTGACTTCGCGACTCGAAGCTTCGAAGGTATAGCTTTCGGGGGGCTCGTATGCCGAGTTGCGAAATCACAAAATCGTGATGAAAAGATTTAATGAAATTGGAGGATAAAACTAGATTAAGTGTTTGATTAATTACGTTTCTAAATTTATCGTGACTTCGCGACTCGGCGCTTTGAAGGTATAACTTTTGAGGGAAAATATGTCGAGTTGCGAATTCCCGAAGGAGCTTAACCGCAGCTAAAATTTTTACCTTTAACATTAACCCGGGTTATTAAAACAAGAATCTTGTGGTTTTGTCTATCGGGGTTACGACGGTAAGACTTTTGGAGCTAGAAAACGTCGAGACACAAAATCCCGATGATTCTTAACTGAGGTTTAGAGTATTATTACTCTCGGTAATGATATGGGTAAAATTTTTCAAACTAATTCACTATTTCGCCTCTCAGGACTTATAAACTATGTGATCTATAACTCCCGACATACGACATCCCGAGTTTCAAAAGTAGAGACTCGATTAAACGATTAAAAATAAATCTTTCCTTAAGAGTATGATAACCATCCCTGCTTGCGCGATGAGACCTCTGAGATTTTGGGAAACATATGTAAACCGGTTTTCGATTTCAAACATTAAGATATGAAATTTTAAACAGACTAAAAAACAGAGGCGGCTCCAACATAGGCTCCAACTAGGGATCCCGTTTTCCTGCAAGACGGGAAGAACAGTAGACCACGTGCCTATATTGGGTAAATGAATTCAATGGCTTTAATCCAACAAAAATGTTCCTTAGAACAGGATATCGAAGGGGAAAGGGACTTCGTCTTTTACCTTCAAAAAGATTTCAAAACTCAGATACTTTTTGCACTTAGCTGTAATCCCTTTCACAACTTTCTCTTTCTCGTTACTGAATTCAAGTCTGCGTTGAGATAATCAAAACAGTTCTAGGAGACCCAACAGATCTTATGGCTATCAGCTTGCATCAAAAGAAGAAAATTGTATGTTTTAATCAGCAAGCCCTGTCTAAACTTGGGATGTAGATCAGGTTTTGAAAAGAATTGGTTACCAGAGTAGAGTGATATTTATGTATAACATCCTTACATATATCTCATATATTGCTTCACTGCCAGCGAGCCTGTTCAGTACCCCGGTGAAGTTATCTGGCCCTTTTTATTGAATTTCCTTTCACCACTTCGAAATATATTTATGCATTTAAATGTTGAGACGAGGGCAATTATTTCTGAATTTCCTTTCATCGTCTTTTGGACTAGATGGGGGCAATAATTTTTTAATTTCCTTTCACCACCTGTCTTATAATTTTCTTTTTTAGAGCCCGAATATGGGGGCAATCAGTTTATATGAGGGTTGATATCTGTGTATTATTTTTCATTATAGGTCTGTCAACTTACTTTGATTACTCGGTACCAACCTTCCCTTAAATTTCACAACACCTTCGTTCACAGGGAGAAAGGGGAAAATTTATTTATTAGAGCGTTATATTTGAACAAGCCTCAATATTCCGAAACTGTTGAAAAACCTAGAAAGGTCAGGATCACTTAAGCGTCACTTTGTTTAGCAAGGGACCGAGGAGTTGTGAAGACCAACTTACTTTTCACAATCTGCTTTGAAACTCTCGAGGTTAAGATGTAATCTCTTCCCCTTACGTATGCGAAACCAGAAAGATGTTGGCTTTTCAAAGGTAAACCAGAAAACAGAAAAGGATGATAGATGGAGAGCTATAAACTGGAAAACAGAGGTCCAAAGACCAGAACTGACTCTTGAAAATCTTTTTCTGGGGCGCTTTACTTTGAGTAACTTGTTTATTTCATCTGATTCTTTCATAAACGATTAACCGTGGAAATGTTCTTTTATTTATTAGTTCAGACGATGTTGTTGTATCTTATGAGGTTATCTTGGTTTTCTTTGATAGCCCTTCAAAACAAGTCTTTTAGGAAATCTTACCTTTACCTTACCATTTCATTTTCTTCTCAAACTACCAAAAATCCTTTATATCACATGTTTAAGCCAATTTATTTTCCGATACTTGACTTTCTGTGTACCTCTCCTGTTCATTCTGTTTGCAGCTGGAAACCTGTAAAAAGGCAAATATGAAGGTTATCGAGGCTTTTTTAAAGGTGTCGATAATTTATGAAAATAAAAGGAAATCAAAATAGCAATGCGTAATGAAATATATATACATATGTAAAAAAAAATCTATATATGAATATACAATTTTTTTTATTTTTTTTATTTTTTGGCGACTGCTTATGTCATATAATGCTTCAGTTAACGCCCATTGACAGGGGCATTGAGGATTTCACCGTCTAGATTTTCTAGTAGGAAAGAATTTTTTCCTTCGAGAGCCGAGACTCTGAACGACTCGTACCAGAGGTGATCGAATTTACCATGTTTCGATGTTTCTTCCCTCCTTTCATCCCACCTTAATACTAAATCACCTGGGAGGAAATCCTTGTCCTTTTCCCTTCGGTTGAATAATGCCTTCATGTCGTCTTGATACTTCTGCAACCTTTCATCTACTTTGACCCTGTGTTGTTGAACCTCAATTAGTTGGTTTATCCTCCTGGTGAGATGATTAGGTTCTTCTTTCTGATCTTGCCATAATTTCATCACTGGGACAGCTAAATTTATAGGTAACACCGCGTCTGTCCCATATACCATCTGAAAAGGGGACATGCCGATAGACTTTTTAGTGCCTATGCGATTCACCCACAATGCGTACTTTAAATTCACATGCCAAGACTTTTTGTTTTCATCCAACACTTTCTTAATTATATTGATCAGGCTATTGTTAGATGACTCGACCAATCCATTTCCTTGGGGGTAGTACGTTGTAGAATGGCCAAGAATGATATCATACTTTTGGCAGAAGCTGATCATAGCCATAAATTTGAAAGCCTGGGCATTATCTATGACTATCTTTCGGGGGCAGCCAAATCTTGACAAGATATTGTCTTCTAAGAAATCTATTACCACCGAGTCAGTTGCCCTTTTGGTTGGAATAGCTTCCACCCATTTAGTAAAGTAGTCTATAGCAGTTAAGATCCACTTATGTTGGGTGCTAGAGTGTGGATTAATATCTCCTATAAAATCTAGCCCCCATTGTTGAAAAGGGGCTTCAGTTTTGACCAGAACTAAAGGTAGCACCGGGAGTTTTTGTTTGCCTGCAAATAGCCGACAAGGGTTACAGGCTCGGACCTTGGCGTTAACATCTGAGAAAAGTTTTGGCCAGTAATACCTAGCCCTCGGGATTTTGTAAGCTGTGGCCCTCCATGTGTGCTATCCTCCACACACACCTTCATGAAATTCACTTATAACCCTTTCTGTTTCTGATTCTACTAAGCATATTAACAAGAAACTGAGTGGGTCTTTTCAATATAGTTGATTTTCGACAATACAATACTTAACCGCATAAAGCTTTAAAGTCCTAGATTTTGATGGCGATAGTTCACTCGGACATTTTAGAGTCAGCAGGTAGGATACTATGTTTTTGTACCATTCTGATGATACGAGCTTCTCCTCGATCTTAATTGCATTTGCCCATTCATCAAGCTCGTTTATGTTCATGTCTTCCTCACCTTCCTGCAAGCAATTTATATCCAGAGCTCTGAGATTTGCTTCAGCCATAAGTTTTTCCAGGCCTTGTCCCTTTATCAGTTTAGTAGGTTTGATTTCTAGGTCAAATTCTTGAATCTTGGCAAGCCATCGTCCTCTTTTCCCATCATTGTCTGGTTGTACCAAAATATCTTTCACATAACTCGTAGGTACGTATGTGATTATCTTGGAGTGTAATACATATGTTCTAAATGCTTTCAGTGATTTTACCATGGCGTACGCTTGTTTTTCTATTATATCATATTTAAGTTATGCGTCTCTGAGGCTCTTGCTGAAAAAGGCGATTGGTTGTTCAAAACCCTCTTCGTTTTTTTGGAGGAGCACCGCAGCAATCGTGTGTTCGGAGGAAAACGAGAAAATAAGAAAATATTTTATATAATCGGGGCTTGCCAATACAGGTGCCTCAACTATGACTTTCTTAATGTGTGTGAATGATGATTTGGCCTCTGTTGTCCACTTTACTTCGTTGTTCTTTTTCAGCATATCTATGATCAATTTTACAATTTCAGCGAAACTTGGGATAAATCTTCGTAAAAAAATTATTTTTCCTAAGAAAGATTGGATTTCTTTTACATTTCTAGGAATGTTTATGGTGTCTATCGCTTCAACCCTCTTAGGATCAATCTTAATTCCATCCTTAGATACAATATGACCCAAAATTTTACCTTCTTGCATGGTGAAGTGTGATTTCTTGTGGTTTAAGGACAGACCATACCTGCGGCATTTTTCAAATGTTTGTTTAAGATGTACCAAATGTTCTTCGTCGGATTTGGAGAAAATCGTTAAATCATCGAGATAGATGGCTACAAACTTATCCCTCTCTCCGATGAAAGCTATGTCCATAGCGCGTTGGAACATGGCTCTTGCATTCATCAAACCAAAAGTAATTTTATCATACATGAACGTGCCCCAAGGGGTAGTAAAAGTTGTTTTTTCTTTATCTTGTTCATTCATGGCAATTTGATTATATCCAGAGAAACCATCAATCATAGACATTTTGTTTGCCCCAACTATCCTTTATAGCACGTGATCCATTTTAGGCAATGGATAATTGTCTTTAAGAGAGGACTTATTTAAATTTCTGAAATCCATGCACAGTCTAATTTCCCCACTTTTTTTTCTGACTGGGACTAGGTTTTCCAGCCAGTCAGAATATCTCAGAGGTACTATAATTTTTGCCTCTAAAAGATTCTTCACTTCTCTCTCGACCACGGGCAATAAAATGGGGTTGATCTGCCTAAGATTTTGTCTAAAGGGTTTCACCCTAGGCTTTAGAGGTATCTTGTGATCGATCACGGTAGTTTCATAGGTTCTTAACTCATCGTAAGACCAGGTGAAAATGTCTTTAAATTGTCTAAGTAGGTCCTTATACTTGCCTTTTATTTCAGGGGGGAGGAGTTTAGATATTTTAACCATCCTGGACTCTTCTTTGATTCCTATGTCACAGTCCTCGACCTCTTCTGGTTGGGGTTGTAAGGTGAATTTTACAGGTATGTCGTTTTGATCAAACAGTCTTTCCAGAGGGATCAGTCCTTTCAGAATCTGGTTATTTTTTAGGACCAGCATGTGATGATTTGTGTTTTTGTCTTGGAAATCTTGAGGGTCCTCTCCTTCTTGCATGATCCATATAGGGTCATTCTGATTTTCTTGATCCGCGTGAGTTTCGGAAAATTCACCTACTGCTTCAAGAAACTTCTTAATTTGTTCATCATCCTCAAAAACCTGCCAGTGCTGGATATTATCCGGGATAGATGGTCTGTGTCTTATCTCTATGTGATACTTCAATTTAAAGGTTGTAGGAGGAGTTAAAGTTGAAGCTGCCTTAGCTAATGCATCAACCTGTAATTTTTTTGTGCATGGGATGAAGTGGACATTTACAGACGAGAAAAAGTTTTCCATCAGATCTCAGGCACAATTTCGGTATGATCTTAATCTGGGACGCTTGGCTTGGTATTGTCGATTTATTTGTTTGACTATCAACTCCACATCTCCGTATACCTCTAGGTTTTTTATTTTTGAGCCTCCTGGCAACCTCTAATCCTAAGACCAAGGCTTTGTATTCACATACATTGTTAGTATAATCTATATCCCATTGTATTCTATAGGAAAAAGGGACAACAAACCTTGCTTCAGGTGCCACAAAAAGCACTCCTGCACCAGCCCCTTCACAAGACGAGGCATTGTCAAAAAACATTTTCCAGATACTGGTGTTACACATCTCTTCGGTCATATAACCTGACTCTTCATGCTCTATATTGTTTTCCTCTGTGCAACCATCTAAACTGTCATCAAAAGATAAGATACAATTTCCTAAATCTTGATCTGCAATGTAAATAGGGAAATTGTTCGGATTTTGAGGGTCGCTTATTGTATATGCTAACCTCGTCTCCCTGTACAACCGAGTAAATTGCCCACCAAACATAGGAATTGTGGCATACGTCATATCCAGTTGAAGAGAACCCCCCAGCTTGGATACCCATGACCTAGACAACAGTAAGTCGTATTTGGGGGGAATATCAGCAATGACCACATCCATCAAGATGCTCTTAACTGGGACCTGTGCCAGGGTGACTACTAAATCCTTTATCATTCCCATACACTTAACTTTTCTCAAGTCAAATGAGTAAAGATCTCTGTAAGGTCTAGTGATCTGGACACCCAATTTATCCATAATAATTTTAGGCATCACGTTATGTGAGGCTCCAAAGTCTAGCATGCAATTATGTAGCAGTTGATCGTATACATTTAAGGTGATATAAAAGGGAGCAACAGTGTCTTTGGCTCCTTCAAAATGTGGACCAAAAGTGATTTTGGGCTTATCATCTTCCAAGTTCAAAATGTCAGATTGTCTTTCTAGCTCTGAAACGCCTATCACTTTGGTAATCTGTTTTCAATAAACTGGATTTTTCGCTAACTCTACCAGAGGGATTGGTATCTTAATTTTGTTTATCTCGTTTTCGAAACTGAAAACTCCGCTCACCTTGTTTGTTTCTCTAGTTGGTACTTTTGAATCCTTACTTATTTGTCTAGACTGCCTTATTACTCATGATCTTGGTTAAAGGTGTATTTGTATTAGCTTCTTCGATTTCCTGTGTTTTGGTCTCAACCTTTTCTACCTCAGGTTCTTGCGTGTTTACTACTTTTTCTTTGTTGTTAGGTAACCCGGTTTCTTCAGGGGTAGGCTCATAAGTTTGACCTCTTGGGAGAATTTTCTTAGGTTGATTAGTTGACATAGGTTTACCCTTAGATCTCAAGTTATACCTAGGTTGAACTTCAGCCATTATCATACCAGTTTCTTCTTGATAACTACAAAGGTCAGTATAATTTCTTTCTTCACCCTTGATAGATGATTATTGAGTGTTTAGAGACTTTTCATAATCCTCTTAAGTCAAGTAAGGTTGTGTACAGTCATCACCCAAGTTCGTGACATCATCATTTGAACCTCTGAAATATTGGAGATCATTCGCTCTTATAAAATTTTCATTGTTTAGGGGAGTTTGTATTTTATGATCTTCGTTTTTTACCTGTCTTTGCTGATTTGGGGGATTGGGATTCTTCCTAAAATCCTTTTTGGCGAAAGAATCAGCTTTGGCCTATTCTATCTCCATTCTGGATATCTTATTAGACAGTTCCTTAATTACCATGGCCATATCGTCTACTTTGTCATCTCTGTATCTATTAGACCCTGATGGCCCTGTTCGTTCTCTAAAGTGTCTAGTTTCTCGGTTTCCCGCTTCTACTTTAGATTTTAACTTACCAGAAGCCATCATATTCGACTCAATTTCTACAGCATCATCTTGCATTCGGTTTAGAGTAGCTCTCCTTCTTTCTCGTAAAAGAAGTGCAAAATCTGGTTCGAAAGCCCTCGCGAAATTTACTTTGGCGACGGGTTGGGACGGTTTAACCTCGGCTGGGATTTTTTTATACAGCTTGTTGAATATTTGAATAAACTCCATAACTATTTATGAATTCTTTTTTCTTAAAGACCCAAACTCAGTTAAATAGTATAGGTGGTCCTTTCTTTCGCCCCATTGTCTAAGGAAAGCATCTTCCAAGGCATCATAGGACAAGATAGATCCTGCAGGTAGACTCTGAAACCAAGTTTGGACTTGACCTTCGAAGGTTTGGATGAGAAGCCTCAAATAAACATCTTCATGTTCGAGACCTAGGATGTCTTCTAATTGATCAAAGAAATTTATGTGTTCGGTTGCGGTCAGATCTCCTTCCCCGGTGAATTTTGGCAAATTTTTTATATAATTTTTGGGAAGGTCGTGAAAAGGAACAGGCAATACCAAAGGAGTGTATCTTGCTTCCACTTTAGAAAACACTCTTAGAGGGGGGGCAGGCCCTTGGCCTCCATCTCCTCCCAAAGGAGCACCTCCACCTCCTCCTCTGACAACCCCGCCACCTCCTCCTCCGGCGGTTGCCATCGTTATTAGTGGAAAGTTGTAAAGGGGGTTTTGGAAGATTAAAAGTGAATCTTTACTTTCTTTGTGGGGTGAAAAATCTGAGGATGACTGGTAATGGATGCGAGGGCTTGGTTCTTCGGACTTGCAAGATATGTATTCAGGGGAACCAATGGGTGTGGAAACTGGATGTGTGAAATATTCTTTAGGAGAGTGTGGGGTCGCGAAATTCGACTGAAGAGTCGACGATATATCGATAGTAGATAAATTTTCTACATAACTTTTTCCTTTATGTTCTAGAGGGGTTATCGGATGGGTTTCACTTCTAACTTTAGAGAAGTTTGATGTTAGATCCCTAGTTTCGGAAAGAGGGTTGCGTGAAGTTGAAGGTTCAAAAGATCTCTTGGTATTCAGTTGTGGGTATTTAAGATGATAGATTGTAGGGGTCGGCTTAAGAGAGCCTCTCGCCTTTAAAATCTTCTCAGGATCGGTAACGGGTGTGGTCTGTTTACCATCTGGGTTTTGCCTAGTATTCCTTCGTCTGGATGCCAACTTATTAATTGTGGACTCGCCAAGTGAAAGATTGGAAAGCTTTTACAAGGTGTGCACTCTTTGTTCACTATCAAAGGGTGGCACTTTCAACGAAAAAAAATGTCGTTTTCCCAGGGAAAAAGATTTCGTAACTTCGATCCCCGGAAACAACGCCAGAAAGATGTTCCAGAGTCTGTACTTAAGGCTTAGAAGTACAGTGTCTAGGCATACGAAAGTGAGTAAGGGGTAGAGAAGGAAGGAATGTCAACCTTCGGCAAGGGGAAGCTAGGGTTGATTTCTAGGTTGTCGTCTAGCTTCCAACTATTCCTGGATGTTTATGTCCCATTCAATCGCTACCCATGAAAATTCTAGTTCGACCCGAGTAGTGACTATTTTAAGAATAGTATCAAAAAGATTCAAGGCAATATGTGTTTGATCTGATAGTCCGAGTTGGATATTAGGTTGTCTTGTCACAGGGACTGTTAAGAACCAAACATCAATATAGCATAGAAAAGCCTCAGAAAAAGTACTCAACGCCTTGAAAAAGAGATAATTTCAGATAATAAGCCTCTTCGAGGGGGAAACCTCCTTTTACCCCACTTAAATGTTCAAGTACAAGATGATTCAAAATGAAAATGTCTCCTTGGTATATATAGGA
>ML778032.1:596653-612746 GCA_009831015.1 Picea engelmannii
GTGTGTGTGTGTGTGTGTGTGTGTGTGTGATTATTATGTTTTTTATTTAAAATGTTCACTTTTGTTTTTGTTTTTTTCAAAAAAACATGCTTTTTCTTTTTTGGGGGGGATTTTCCCTCTATATTTGTCTCAATAATATTGCAATTTTGAGCCAAAAAAAACAAGTGTACTACTTGTAGCACCAAATTTCAATTTGGAGGTTGATTTCATGGTTTCGATTCACAAAAATACCAATTTTAAAGACCATAGTTTCAAACAAGTTGTAATGTTAATCCCAACGAAAAACGGGTTACTACTACTAACACCATTTTTTGTTTCAAGGGTCAATTTTAAGGTTTTTGTTTGGAATGATATCGGTTGTCAAGATCATGATTTCAACCAAGATGTAATTTTAACCCCCCCAAAAAAAGGTGCTGCTGGGAGCACCACTTTTTGTTTTTTTTTTGGGGGGGGGGTCAATTTTAAGGTTTTTGTTTTCATCTTTATAGATGACTATTGCAAAAATTGTAATTTTAACTCGAAAAATAAAAGGGTGGTACGAGTAGCATGATTTTTTGAAATGGGAATAAAAATAGCCACTAAATGTGACCTCTAAAAAAATGAGAACTCTATAGGGTTCTCGTCAAGTTGGTAACTATGTTTCTACCCCTTAAACAATTATTTTTATTTCTATCTGCAGGGTGACCTCTCACAAACAAGGCATCCTTGTTATAACTATCCATGGTTTTCCACCTAATTTATTCCCATAATAGTGTTAGAGCCACATATTAAATATTTAATGTGATTGCATTACTCCCAATAGCTACAACTAGGTTATCCCATGTATCTGGCAAAGAACATTATAGAGTAATACACTTATATTCTTCATAAATTTTAATATCAACATACAACCAATTATTTACCAAAGTATAAGGAATTTATATGCTCTATCATAGAGTCATCATCATTCATCCTTAGGAGGTAGATCTTATTTCAAAGGAAAATTTTGTTTATTAGGGCTTAGACGAATAAAAATCCCCTAGCTTATCCCATAATGCCTCGGTTGTAGCTTCTCCCGAGACATTCAATAGCACTGAATCTAAAAGGAATAAATGGATCGTACTATTTCCCTTCCTATCCAACATCATCCAGTCTGTCGCCACCATACCTATAGGTTCAATAACAAGATACATAGTGACCCATTTTTCTTTTTCTACAAGAAGGTCCTCCATCTTGAGTTTCCATATCTCAAAGCTCAAACCATTAAATTTCTCAATCTCAATTCTATAACCACTTACCATTCTCTTTAACACAAGAATCATGGCTACATAGATCCCACTAAAACCATGTTTATCACAAACCCATGATAAAAATCATTGTATCAAGAAAACACTAAACCCTGACAACAAAGGCATCTCCCTAAAGCCAATAACCTCACTTTGATACCAAATGTAAGTTGCAATCATTTTCAAGTGGAAAACTTTATGCACATTCTTAAGAAAAATGACATTGGCACACACATAGTATGCGAAGTTTTTCCCTAGAAACCCTTAACTAGGAAAACCATCTAACTTAGATTCACATCTCTATATTCTTTATTGTATTAATTTACTTGTTCATAATACAACATTTAGGTATTCTATAACATCCAAAACCCTATTCCAATAAATTGGATTACATTACAATCCTAATCATGTAATCAAGATTATATTACAATGGGTAAAAAAAGAACAAAAGCAATGATAAAAATAAAAAACAAAAAATATAGAGAAAAACCCCAGATAATACTCATCTCCCCCATATATGTTGGATATAGGGGGTGTGACACCAACAACTCCGATGAGATTTAAGAACTAGGAAAAGGGATTCAACTAGCAGATATCTATGGTTTAAATAACCTAGCGATAGAGGGAGGATCAAATTATCAGTAATTCCATTACTAAATTTATCAAATGTACTAAAATAGAAAAGGTTTCCACCAATTGGAATATCTTAGTGATTCTAGAGGCCCTAACTAAAAATATACCAAAAATTGAAGTCATACAACCTTCACATATCAAAATAATAGTGAATCAACAAGTAGATCACTTAAATAATAAGGGAATCATGAAGAGGACAATAGATCTAGATTTCAATTTGATGTGGAAAATAGCGACCTCAAAAGGGATTGCATCCAAAAGATACTTGTGAATATGTTGCACACCTGGATGAGGTGATAGGGATGTGTTTCTCCTACGCCATTATGGTGGCAAGTGAAGACACAACACCCAACACATATGTTGTAGGATAAGGGGAGGCAACATAGTTCATGTAGATTTTTTTTTCGATCCAATTTATGTAGAGAAAATGTAGTTAGAGACCAAATCCAACACACACAAAAATGATGAGAAAGGTACGCGATGATTTTTGGAGGTTATCATTACAAAAAATGTCTTATAGCCATGTTAGAAAGCAATTTATTGTACCTATAGAAAAAATGGAAATTAGAGACTAAGTTTCCCTTTGCCCCCATTGTCACACCACCATGATCCAACATTTTATGGATAAGGAGGGGCAGAACTCTAGTAGGGAACATTTGAGAAGAAATGGTTCAAACGTATCTTGTATGAATTATGTTGCTATGTTACACATTTTTTAGTATATGCACTGAAATCAAACCCAAGGATGTCATGACTATCCCTCCAAAAATAAGACTTAGATGAACACTACCAAAAAAACTAACCTTGAAAGGATAAGGTAGTGGCCTATCCTAGTAGTCAAGGGAAAAAGTAAACAACTAAGAGAATAGAAGAGAGTTTCATCATTGGGTACAAGGAATCTACCGTCAAGAAGTTGAATAATCTAGAAGACAAGGTTCACTAGAAGAGAAGGGCCACCTACAATGTGTTGGTTGACAAGGAGTTAGAGAATATAGTGCTAGACATCAGTCTCTCTCAAAGAAAATTTACCCATTACTCACTCATAGTTAACCTATACTAGCACACCAAAGAGATGATTCCCTATAGCATAGAAAAGAAATCATAACAAAGTGATCTTATCCTAGAACATATATTAGAGATTTCAACTTTTGGATGAAAAATATGACTCCCTTCTAGAGAAATTTAGGCATAATGGGGTTCATTTCATGGTCAAGCATTGAAGAACTTAGTTTTAGTATAGGAAGACTACAAGTGGCACGTTGGAAGCAACCCAAAGAATCCCATATGTTGGGAGGATAAGGCTTAAACATGGGTTTTCTTGGTTCCCCTTTCAAGCTTTATGTTTATATTTTATGATCCTCTAACCTGAGCTCAAGTCTCTCTCCCTTACATTCACGTTACCAATGATATTTTTTCCATAATGTAAGCTAAAGAAAATATCAAAAATTCACTCAAGCATCACAATAGACTCAAAAAAATATTTAGAATCAACAAAGATCAAACGAATCCACTCTATTGTCAAGGTGTTTACCAAATTCCCTTTCCTGTGGTAGATGTTACATTGGCCAAAACATGCATTGTATCCAAACCCACCTTAAAGAACATAATGTTGATACCTTTCACAATCACTTTAACAAATATGTGGTTACAGAGAATTCTAATAACACTAAGAATATATGTTATGGAGAAAATCTCACAGGTGGATAGTAAGATCTCCCTAGGATCTTCCTACTAATCCTAGATAGACAATGGTCTAGACTTATATGCCTTTCCTTTGTACTCAAGAAATTTGATTCACTATTAAAATAAGAAATGGTGGAATGGCATACCTTTTCGTGAAGGTTGTCCTTTGTACGTCCTGGTTGTTGGAGTCTTGAAGTTTCAGTTCGAGTCCCTCTAGCATGCTCTCTACACACAAGAGATAATCAATTCCTTCCTACTTCTCTTCTCAGCATTATAATCCTATATATATCTTGTATATAACCTAATCTATGATAAAAATCAATCAGATCTGAACATTCATGCATAAAATACAAACATTGATAGGGGAAAACCAATGATCTATGGATTTGATTAACATAAGTACATCAATACAATTACTTCTTAGTGTAGATGTAGTCCTTTTTCCCCCTTACTCCTTGCTTCTCCTCAACTCTTCAACCAATCTAGGAAACTTGACTGCACCTAATGTAGATGGAGGATCACCCTTGAATTTTGGTAGCGTAGATTTGTAAATGATTCTTCCTCCTTTTGCTCAAGACTAACCTTTATTTTATAGATTCTTGGAAGAGGATTGGGAGAGATTTTAGATCTTCTAGAGAGTAATGGAGAATCAAATTATATGAGTTCCAAGGCTCATGCCATGAAGAACAAACTCATCCCTCATCCATATCTTTGAAACTTATTGAATCTAGAAGGTTACAGAGAGTGTAGTGGGTTGCATTATAGCTGACTCGCAACATGTTACATGTTTTCTATGTATGATAATTGACACCCTACAAAAATTATATAAATCTTGAGCTAGAGGTATGTCTAGGATTTAATATTTTGATGTGTTCCCATCTTACCTTGTAGGGTGGAAATTAAGGCTATAATATTTTCCCTCTAATGTGTGAGGTTAGGAAAGAAATGTATGGTAGAAAAAATTACAATAAAATAGTATCCACGTGAGGCAGTGTGAGGAGAGATAAAAGAGGTCCAGAGGTCAGAGAGTACTTGTAATCAAACACCAAGGATAAAGGCATATATAGACCATCCCTGAGGTAGACATACTCAGACTCTGAAGAGTATCAAAACATGGATGCCAAAACAACACACTATAGATCCATGATATGAAATGCATGACCATGGCCATGAAAGAATACATGGTGGATCCATGTCATCAATAAGATAATAGTCATGAGAAAATATAATGTGGATCTATGTCATGACATATACATCATGAAGAAAACAATCACTGAGGAGAGTGCTCCTAAAGACTTCAAAGTACTATACAAGTGATATACTCCATCGCAACTTGGGAGGGGGTGTTCTAAAGGGATGATATGGCCCCAAAACCAAGGTATTCATCCCAAACCACAATGGTATGAATCTACAACATGTGAATAGATGAGTTGATTTTGAGCATGTTATAGACTATCTAATTATCATTCATTGATGTATATCATTAATAGATGCAAGGGAATCCACTGATGAGAAAGATGGACCCCAAGGTGACTAGTACAATATAACAAGTATGAATAGAGGATCTAATCTCGAACATGTATAGGATCGATTAATCAGGGGTCAATAATGTAAACCCACTATCAATCATGAGGAGGCCTACCACTGAAGACCACAAGCTCCAAGGTATTAGTTGGTTTCTAGATAGTGTGTTGAAGTTGATAGGAAGATATATGTCAAAGAAGGGCCTTAATGTATCCCCCATCAATCGACACAAAACATACATTGAGAGATGATGTGAAGAGATAGAATCACTAAGTACAACTGACACAAGGATGGTTGACTCAGAAAGTTAACAAAACAACAAATGGCTAACTCAGGCTTAAAATTCTCTTGAACATATAGCATGACACAATGGTGACTTGGAAACAAGACTCAAGAGATGGATGAATATATTGCAACAATGCAGGGGGCATTGAAGCACTCTCCATGATGACTAGAAGAGTAACCCGCCAAAGGAGTATCTATGAATCATATTACTAGGACGGGTCATGGGAAAGATAAAACCCAACTGTAATATGATGACTCAAATAGGTGCCATGTTCAAGGGTGACTCGACTAACATTGTCATTTCAAAAATAGGTCAATGGTGAAAAAACCCCAATATTTTATTTTATTTGTTTTTATTGTTTCCTTCATGATTTAATGAGCATGAAAGAGAGATAAAGTGTGCTCATTAGCATCTTTTTTGTTCAATTTTAACAAGCTCATAAAAGATTTAAAATTATACTCATGATGTGTCTTTTTTGGGTCTTTTAGTGACTCTGAAAAAGAGATAAAAGTGTACTCGATAGTGTATTTTTTGTTTCCTTTAACGAGTTTGAAAAAGAGATAAAAGTGTACTCGTTTGGAGAGAACAAGTGGCTTAACAGCATGCTCCTACCAAGTGAATGGAACCGACCTAAGAAAAATGAATGCAAATGGTATTGTCAAGTGACATCCACTCTTAGCAGTTGTTTTCTCCATGGGATGGTGGATGCAAAATGTAGGCCAAATAATGAAATATGCATGTGGTCAAAGGATACTCCAATAGTGGTATGCGAGATTTGGGAAAACAATAGCACAGCAGCGATATGTATGATGCAATCATCACATGCATAGTAAACCATTAAGCAACTTTAAAATTAGGAACCCCTTCGGGAAATGGCCATAAGATGAAGAGAGGAAAATGAGTCTCAATCTCAAGCCATGGTGGGACTACAATAGGTTTCTCGAGCATATGAGAAGATGCAACATGGGTACCAAATGGAAATCATGGTGCTAACTAGGGTGCCCATGAAGGGTAGGCACTATTGAACAAGTTATGATGTGAAAAAATGGAGTGTCTAATGTCGAAAGCTAACGAGATTGAACCTAAGGCATATGACCGGAAAAATGGACAATTAATAATGCAAATCGTGGATGCAGGGAAAAACCTATCCCTATCATGGATGATTTTAGGGGCTAAATTTCGCTCATGGGCTAATTTTCCATGGTTTTTCCAAAAATTAGATTCACTATTTTAAAAATCATTCGCCCAAACTCTATAGGATAAAATTATTTTACCTTAAAAATCGCCAAAATTTTATAAAAACTATATAAAATCCTTATAAATTTGAATATTTAAAAAAAAATATTGCCAAACATTTATAGTTGGCATATGAAGGATTAGTAAGATTCGCCAAGGTTTCTACATTTTAAAACAAATTTCCATCCTTAAAATCATCCTTGATCCCTATATGTCAATTTTAAGAACATGTACCTCAAGTTCAGTGGAAATCGCTATCTTCATAAAACAAAGTCCCTATTATCATGTCAACACATCAAAACTATATTTTGGGGGTCCAAATGCATAGTGAAATCACAAAAGGAAATATGCTTGGATTTTTTGGATATGCAAAACAAAAGCACTCACACCACACACCTATGTACAAGTCGTTATGCATCTTGATGCTTTATGCCAATTAGATCCCATTGTTAAGCTTAGGCCAAGGATGTTTTTCGTTATCGATGAACTCATGAGCCATTGTCGGCATCATATGGCTCACCATGTTGGCGCCATGCCACAGAGGATCAAATTTACACACCTCTTCATTTAATTTAACAATAATGTTTACTTTTATGTTGTTATAATAGTTGATTTTAATTTTAAAAGACTTCAAATCCATTGTAAGTTGTTCAACATTTATCTCTTCACTTTCCAAAAACTGTGTAGCTGCAATGGAATGGATGGGTGCTCAATTTTGTTTGATATTGTTGTAACAGTTATTTGAATAAACCTTGATCTTTGAGGGGTTAATTATCTTAATCATATATTTTTTTAATTTCTCATGGATCAATCGCAGGGATTGACTCTTCTTATTTTGGTCTCACACTTCCATTATCTCTTTAGTTCTTTCAAATATCAGATTCGTGATTTTACTTCGCTTCCTGGTGCATTTATTGTTTTGAAATGGTGGATAAATTATGTGGATCCTTTTCCCATAGGACCAGAACATTATGACTAGGAGATAAAGAAACAGGGCGCAAGGCCTCGTTTATATTTTTTCCCGAGGGTACTTCTTTATTCTCCAAGTGACCACGTAATATAACCGGTTGTTATTCCAGTTTGACCCCAACGCAGCTTCAAATTTTCCCATATGACTTGGGATTTTGACTGAGTGCAAACGCAGACAGATTTTGTTTGGACATTTAACCAAATCAACGATTTTGTTTAAATCAACCGTTGAGTGGACGGTTGGCATCAATTCTCGCATTTTCGTTTGTGTTGACTCTAGTCAATAATCAACAAACATGAATTAGTTATGGATCGTCTGATCCAATCAACGATGGACTCAAAAATTGTAAAGGAGGATTTGAATTAGGGCTTAGGGTCTGGCCTTGTCAATTAAATTTCATGCTAGTTCAATCTTGAATATGATTAGGGTCAATTGATCATGCTTGCAAATTGATCCAACGATCAGCATTCAATCTTCGTTGTTCACTATCGAATTTTATGATTCACGTGGATTAGTTAGTGATCTAATGAGTGTTATCATATTTAATTCATTGTTGATTATTTCAACTGTTATACCTATAACTATCATAGCATCGATCATTATAATAAAAGAAGGAATAAAATCTCGAGTAGATTTGGATCATGCATCTTTTGATCCATGTACCTAGATCTAGTGATCTAACAATTACAGTAAAAAATCCTTGCAAATAATGATCAGAGTTTTGATCTTTATAGTAAGAGAGGGAGGATAACCCTATAATGACTTTAATTAATCTGCAGTAGGGCCAATAATAATCAACCATAGGAGGTGTACAGAACTTTTTAGATGTGAGGATTCATGAGTTTAATTAAGACTCTTTATATTGTTGTAGACCAAGTGTGGTAAGTTTGGGATTGTTTATTCATTTTATGGAGCACCAAATTTTGATCTTCCCCTTTGAATTTATATGGGACAAATTTAGACTCCATGGGTAATCATTGTTTAGACAATGCATGAGTTTTGAAAATATCATATGCACAGTTTTTATGATGATGATCGCAATATTGACCTATTTTTGACATCAAGGACACACAAACATTTTGTCTTCAATGACAATATCGTATTATCCCTCTTTTGACATTCATTCCATCTCCATAACATCATGTCCAACATTGATCATATTGACCTCCTTTGGCATCAATGCCAACACCATTTCCAACATCTCTCTATTCAAAATAGCAGTCTACACTGCAGCTCCAAATGCAATAGCCTCATCAGGGTTAATGCTCTTTTGCAACTAGTATAGTAGGGTACTTTAACAAAGTTATAGTCTGAATGGACTTTTCTGGATGATATACCCATATTAACCCTTGTTGACATCAATGACAACATCATAGTACCATGTCCAACATTCTCCCCCTTTGACATTGATGTCAACATAGTAAAAATTGTCGATTTTGAATTTTAATTGAGTTTTACTATTTATTCTCCCCCTTTGACAACAATGACACAAGGGATGTTTATTTTCTTCCCTGAGTTTATACTCCCCCTGCCCATGTACTCCTTCTCTGATTAAACTTGTGAAATTCAATTAGATATGGAGATTACCCCCATTTTTTGTCTAAGGTATTCAAAAGTACTCATGGGTAAAGGTTTTGTGAATATATTTGTAATTTGTTCTTTAGTATCCACATATTCCACTTTAACACTTTTTGAGTAAGTTGTTCCCTTAAAAAATGAAATTTAATTGGGATATGCTTGGTTTTTGAGTGTATGACAGGATTCTTAGAATGGTTTATAGCATTGGTATTGTCATAGTTAAGAAGAATTGGATGACCATACTTCACTTGTAAGCCTTCTATAGTTTGTTTCATCCAAATTACTTAAGTGCAGCAGGAGGCAACAACAATATATTCATCTTCTCTTGTAGATAGCGATATGGAGGGTTGTTTTTTACTTAGCCATGGAACAAGACATTTTCCTAGGAAGAATGTTCTTCCACCAATGCTCTTTCTGTCATCAATACTTGATTCCCAATCTGCATTAGTATATGCAGTTAAAGTGAATTCTTCTCCTTTTGGATACCATAATCCAAAATCCAAGGTGTCTTTGAGATAACTAAAAATCCTTTTAACTTCCTTCATATCTGCCTCTTTAGGTGCATATTGAAATCTAGCCAATAATCATATAGCTTTCATGATGTCTGGTCTTCTTGTTGTTTCATATAATAGGCTATCAATCATTGATCTATACATGGTTTGGTCTACTTCTAGTGATTTATCATCTTTCCTTATTTTGCATCATGTAATCATAAGAGTGAGCATAGGTTTACAATTTTCCATTTGAAATTTCTTCAACATTTCTTTAATATATTTAGTCTGAGAAATGAATATGCCTTTTTCTGATTATGAAACTTGTAATCCTAGGAATAATGTTAGTTCACCAAGCATTGACATCTCGAATTATTTTTGCATTTTTGTAGCAGATTATTTGCTTAAAGGATTTAGATTACTTCCAAAGATGATATCATCCACATATACTACAACAATAATCATATTCTGATTTTCAATTTTAATGTAAATATTCTTGTCAATAGCCTCTTTTGTATCCTTGCCGATGTAGATGATTATCAAGTCTTGAAAACCATGCCCTGGGAGCTTGTTTGAGACCATACAATGCTTTATTTAATTTGCAGACATAGTCTTTATTTTCTGATAATATAAATCCTTCAAGTTGTTCTATATAAACTTGTTCCTCTAGATTTTTATTTAAGAATGTTTATTTGACATCCATTTGATATATTTTGAAGTTTTTAAAACATGAAAATGCCAAGAACATTGTGATAGCTTCTAATATGTCTATTGGGGAAAATGTTTCCTCGAATTCAATCCCTTCTACTTGTGCATATCCTTTCCACACTAATCTTTCTTTATTCCTTATAATTTGACCATCTTCATTAACTTTATTTTTAAAAATCCACTTGGTCCCTACCACATTTTTGTCTTTTGGTCTTGGGACAAGTTCCTAGGTCTGATTCTTCTCTATTTGATCAAGCTCTTCATTCATGGCTTTAATCCAATCTTGATCTTTGTTGGACTATGAAAATGTTTTGGTTTATATTAGGGAAATAATTTATTGTTTTGATTCATATGTTATCCTTCTTCTTGTTTCAACTCCGACAGTTTTGTTGCATATGACTTGATTTTCAGGATTATCTCTGTGTACTCTTCTTGATGGTTCTTTTGAATCTTGTATTGGCGATGCTTCCTCTTTGTTTTCTTCTTCACTTTGTGATTCTTATTATTGTATTTCTTTAGTTTCTTCTTCATCATCATCATTTTTGCTTCTTTCATCAACTTGTGAATTATATTGAGATTTGATTCTTCTTGATTTTAGATCATCCACTTTTACATTTGCACTTTCCACAATTTTGTGCAATCTCAAATTGTAGCATCTGTAGGAACTTGTATTGGATGAGCAACCAAGAAATATGCCATCATCTATTCTGGAATCAAATTTTCCTTGGTTATCATCATCTCTTTTCATATAGAATTTTCTCCCAAAGACTTTGAAGTGTTTGATTGATGTTGGTCTTCCAAACCACAAATCATATGGTGTCTTGTCATGGTTAACTCTAAGTTGTTTTTTGTTAAGTATGTACAATTTTGTATACATTGCTTCTTTCCAATAAATATCTAGGAGTTTGGTTTCATTTAACATAGTTATGGTTTCTTCTTGGACAGTTCTATTTTCCTTTCAGCAACTCCATTTTTTTGAGAAGTTCTTGGAGCTAAAAAGAGTCTTTTAATTCCATGAGTTTCGCAAAACTTATTGAACTCATCTGAGGTAAATTCCCCTCTATTGTCTTATCTTAAGAACTTGATTTTGAGATTAGTCTCATTTTAAACATGTGCTTTGAAGGCTTTGAATTTGTTGAATGCTTCTGATTTCTCTTTGAGAAAGGATACCCGAGTCATTATTGTATAGTCATCAATGAATAGAATGAAGTAATTTTCACCTTGTATGTTTTTGGTTCTTGTTGGTCCATAGAGGTCGATGTGAAAACGTTCTAATGGTTTTGATGTAGATTATTATTTTGTCTTGAATATTACTCTTGTCTATTTTCCATGTTGGTAGTGCCTACAAATAGAGTTTGAAAGTTTTATAATAGTTGGCATGTATTTCATAGCTTCATTCTTGCTAAATTTTATCAAGTTGTCAAAGATTATGTGTCCCATTCCTCCATGCCATATCCAAATTTCATCTATTTGTCCCATGCAACATTTTTATTCTTCTTCAATGTTTAATATATAAACATTGTTTGGTGTCCTTGGTGAAACAACCACTAGTTTTCCCGAGTCTTATTTTATAATTTCACATTTTTTAGAGTCAAATATGAGTATGTGTCCTTGATCACATGTTTGGCTCACACTAAGGAGATTAGGATTCAAATTTTCAACTAATAGTACATTTTATTCTTTAGATCTATTATTTCCTAGACTGGCGGTACCCTTTCCAAGTATCTTGGTAGAAACATTATCTCCAAATGCAACACTTCCTTTTTCTTTCCTTTCCAGACTGAGGAATTTGTCTTGATCTCTAGTCATATTGTAACATGCCCATTGTTACGACTACAAGCGATTTGTTGGCACAGGGGAAGACCTAGGGTTCAACAATTAAACAATGCACCAACAAAACCCTAACTACCAGCCCTTTCAGAAACACCTGCGAAGAAGATGAACTCTCACCTGAGGTAGAGGTAGGAGGGGTTGCAGGAATCAAGTGTCTACAACCTAGCTTGGACATAGATCTATGATTACAACACTTAACATAGCACTTAGCCAACAATATGCATTAAGTTATGATCCTTATTCACATTGCAGATTAACGCTAATTATAGATCAACGTAGTAGTAACCAAGATTAATCACATCTAACCATTTAGCACTTAACATCAGAGTATATCTAGCATTAATTCATATATAAAGAACTAAACATCAATGGATATACCTATTATACATCAAGAACAATGAAATAAGAAAGTAGATACATAAATAACATGAACAACATAGCACAAAGCACATCGACACAGGATATATGTGGTTCACCCCAGTGTGGCGCTCCATCCACCAACTCTTCTTCTTATTTAATAGTCTTCTTCAATCTTCTTACAAGCACAGAGATATAGAGTCAAATCCACAAAGGACAGGAGATTTGTGCACACCTCTCCAGATCCTCCTTCCCCGAATTAGATCAGGGAACAAAGCCTTACACAGTCTGCACACAAAGCACTTACAAAACGCTTTCACTTAGCTCTGCAAGCCTCAACACATTTGTGCACAAATCCAACTAGACATGCACTAAGTCGATCAATGACTAGTAACTACTTACTTGCACTAAGCCACCCTAATTATTACATCCTTAGATACTTATTTATACATTACAAATATGGCCTAGGCATGGGTAAACCCATGGGATGACATCCCATACCCATTACATAAACCTTACAATTCCGCAAAATGGGAGAGATCCTGCGATCTCTGCTTCACCTGGGCGCTTCGTCTTCGACCAGCCTATCGAAGTCCCAAAAATGGTCAAACATGACCAAGGTTCTCTCAAAACTTGGTCAAGAGACAACAGGCCCCCAACACTCACCTGTGACTCGTCCCGAGTCACTATAATCTGGGTAATACCGCTTCGAAGGCCTCGAGCTTAGCTTGAGTTGCCTCAACTTGTTGCTTCGCTAGAGCCTCCCGCTCGGAGAACTCCTGAATGACTTGGTCGATGACAGGCCCTTCCAGAAGTTGTTCTATTGTTGCAACCACATGTTCTAACTATGATCCTCATCCCTCAATATCTTCAAAAAGTGTGGAGGCTTCATCCTACACTGGCTAGAGTCTCTGTGTCACCTCCATAACTCTACTCTGGATGGCAGTAACCTACTGCTGAACTGCTCCTGCAACCTCTTCATCTTCTCAACTATAGTAAGAAGCTTCATCTATCCTTTCATTATCGACGCATGTTTCTTCGCCTCCTGGATTTGTGCCTCCAATGTTCTTAGTTATGGGTCTTATGCAAGGCACTCACAGGTCTGTGCACTTCGAGCACTTAGTTTCTTACATTCTAAAGCCAATGCCCTGATTATTTCTACTGCTCTCCTGGAAGTTTCTTACCTATGATCCCACACTTCTTGCAAAGTGCTAGGTACTACTTGAAGTTCTAATTCTGCTACTCTAACTTGAAGCTATTGAATGGCCTCAGCGAGCTTTCCCACTTAGATCTCGGTTGGATCTTCTTCCATATGTGCCAAGCCCGACACAGAGCAAAGTTCTCTAGTCACTGCCTCTCTAATCCCCATTTTTTCCACAAGAAGTTGGTCTTTTTCTCTCTGGATCTTCTCTCTGTCCTCCTCGAACTTCACTATGATGTTCTCTTTCTCTTGTTGCGCAACCCAAAGTTTCTCTAAGGCCTCCTCCTTTTCTTGCTTCAAGGACTCTATGGCCTACTCCTTTTCCTCTTGGGCTCGATGAATATGAGCCTCTTTCACATCTGCTAACCTTCACAATTGGGTGGGCTCATCCCCCAATCCTACACTCTCTATTGAAGATGGCACAGTAGACACTGCTCGCCCTGATTGGATATCTTGTTGAATATCTTTGAGCTCCTTCTCTATTCGGTCATACATAGACTCTCGCTTTACTCCATGTCTCTGCAATATGTCTTCTGAAGTATCTTCTACCACTGTGATGATGATATCAATGTCATCCACTGTGAGCACGTTCTTCGGCTGAGGCTTGTTGGTGGGAGCCTTCTTCCTTGCTGAAGGTTTTTGCAGGGAAGCCTTCCTCTTCTGTGATGCTTCTATTGTGGTGAGGGGATCCTTTGGCAGTGTCACATCGCCTTTGTCCTAATTTTCTTATCCTTTCCCTCCTTCCTCTTGGTTTACTTCATCTCCTCCTCCTCTTGCAGGTGAGTCAGGCGTAGTTTCTTCCAACACATTGACCTTCCCCTCACTGTCTATGTCCTGCACTTCCTCCTTTTTCTTCTTTTTCTTTGCGTTGCTCTATCCATCATAATCAGTTTGGGTGACCAAAGGACTTCCGATGATGTCAGGGTTGGAGAGTTTTGCATCTTCGACTGGTACAAGGAATTCGGCTGGCCATTCCTTGTTTATCTCCTCTGTTAGCACTCTGTAATTTTCCCAATGCTATGGAGGCAGTCACAGAGGCAACATCAAAAACGCTTTGAGTCAAGGATCTAGCCCTCTGAGACTCAAAGAGGGATCTCTCTGTATGATTTAGCTTGGTTTGGAATAGGATATTAGACTAGTTATGAGGGGTCAGGTTTTTTGGTTTTTAAATGGTTGGTTTGGGACAACAAGGAGGTCCATGGGTGAATGGGGTCTATGCTTAGATATATGATTAACTCTCAGATCTAGACAAATCTCCTACACGGGGAAAGGTAGTGGAAATGTTGGATTGAAATAAGTTTTAATGGTGTGAAATGAGGAAGAAATAGGGGAGGAAAAAATCCAGGCAAAGGAGCAGTTAAGAATTCCTAAGATGAACTTTTAGAAGAGAAACATAAAGATTATCAAGAACCAAAAGCAGAGTATTTTCTTCAATAAATTATGCTCTATTACTATCCTTTGACAATAAGAATTTGAAAACAAGTGAAATTATAACCTGAAACACTTAACAGAGAAAGGAAACGCCACCAACATCTTGACACAAGAATCTTGATAACAGTTTTCTTATTTCTGATTGATCATTTAAAGATTACAGACAAACATCCTCCTGGAAAAACAAACCCATGGTCTATCAAATGAAAAAAAAATACACCTCACAGGTCGAACCTCTTTACATTAAAATCCTATGAATAAATAGGATAGATCTCCCAACCAGTTTTGTCAATCGTTTTTAACCGCCTCGGCCAAAAATAGCCACAAATCCCCAAAAATCCTAAACTGTCTGCCATGAAAGACGGGCCTAATTTCTGCAAAAAAGGGGTCCGAATAGACATATGTTTCTCTTCAACGCTGACACCTGGGACAAAACTGAAGGAGGTTATTGTATATGGGTATGTGCTGGACAAAAACCTCCTTCGGTTTCACCAAATTCACCTCCAATTGGCCGTAACATCTCCTGCAAGATTGGGACTGTAACAGAAAAACCAAAATTCCAAAAAAAGAGGCTAAAAGACAGCTTCGATTCTCCTTGCTCATGGCACCTGTGCAAAAACTGAAATATTTTTTTGTTCTTCAGCCTGTGCTGAGAAACAACCTCTCTCGGATTTTGAAAATCTGTATTCATTTTCCCAGAATCCGTTTTGAAAGAAGATGTACCGAAATAGGAAAAAATGGCAAACAATGAGGAAAGTGGTTTTTTTTGGGATGGGTGGTATTTCGGACTGCCCCTGAGGTCATAAGCGGATTTTTTTTGGGGGGGGTCCATGGGCATGTGGGGGAGACACCTGTCCGGGGGGTGGTTTTTAGAAACTACCATCTCGGACCCCCCCC
>ML778032.1:636824-650319 GCA_009831015.1 Picea engelmannii
CCATACTTCTCCGTCAAGTTTATACTATGCATTGGGATCCATACAATTACAACTTTAATCGGTGGGATCGTCCTCCAGATTGATTGAGGATTCATATGTCTTGATGGCCGACAGTAGGGCCTCCGTTTTCCGTGGGTTGTCGATATCAACTCCACAGTGTAAATATGTACAAAAGTCGTGTCAGTAATCTTGAAGACTCGGAGCACTTCTCCGACTGTTGGTGAAAATTGATTCACATCTCACAAGATTACTATTTAAGTCATGTCAATAAAAGTTTGTCGGTCTGTCCTATACGAGACTCTTGCATGATACCTCGTTGGGACCCTTTGCTTTAGTCTTTTCAGGGAATCCTGCGTGACTCCCCTGCTTTTAGTACAATAATGCATCCATCGGATAGAATAGTATCCTCGTGATTCCTTATGGTGGCCAACATATGGGGCCTCGAGTCACTTCTCTTATCCGAAATATTGATGCTTGTCTCCTCCTCATTCCTATATAAGGAGGATGAGTCTCTCATTTTATTCATTCGCACTTTGAGAGTTAGAGTCTTAGAGTCTGAGTCGACTAGTGCCCTTCTCTTGCGCTTGAGTCTTTCTATCTTAGGATCTGGGGAAAAGCCTGCGTGATTCTGGCTCGGCCAGCACGAACCTAAAGTGGCTCTCAGATATAGTCGAGTCTGTCTGTGTGTCTGTCAGAGAGATGAGATCAGGGCCTCCAGCCCAATATTGTAATACCCGATAGCCGTGTTCGGCTCTATGAATACAACACTCTGATATTTATTCCAAAGCTTCCGCATGAACTGTACTCTTGATTTCTAGCCTATTGCAGACGAGTTCTAATTCTTTGACTAAGCTTGCATATTGTCTATTGCTTTGCGTCCTGGTGCAAGTCTGATGTAGTGTGAAGGATGTTGTTAGTACTTGGCCGTGGATAAAGGGATGAACCGAGGTTCCTGTGCAGTCTGATAATCCGTAGTGAAAGGTGGTAGCATAAGACCCGCTTAGGCAAGGAGGCCGCTAGGGAAGCATTGTAGCCTGAAGACGAGTCGTAAAGATTGCATTGACTCGAGAAGAAATCTCTCCAGGGGTGGGAAAGCATGCCACACTGGAACTTAGCAGGGAAGAGACGACAATAAGCTTGTGTATACATCGGTGGACTCCATCCCAATTAAAGTCTGCAAGGAAGAGACGGCAGAATCAAGTGCCAATTGTCCGAGTAAAAGTTCCTCCGGGTCTCGGGCCACGAGCATCAACAGCAAGTTTCAAAAGATTGTCTAGTAACCAGCCTGGAAATCGACTTCGTCGAAGGAAACCTCTGCTTACAAGGTAAACATGTGTGGTGTAACAACTATGACCAACCCCCATTTACAATTCGACTTAAGGCACAAGGCACATAGTAACCAATTGATTGTTAAACTATTAATCTTTTTAGCTAATAAAACTTATTAAACCCTCAACCATTAATCTTTTGCAAACTATTAAATGATTTCACCAACAAACCATAAACCATTATCTGTTAATCATTATGTCTAAGTGCGAAAGAGTGAACTATTATCATTGCAATTAATCAAGTAATCTATCACCCAATCAATTAAGCCATTAATCTATTAGCATCGCAGCATTTAATCTATTGTGGAAGAAATTAAAAATGCGGACATGTAGGACGGATAAATGAACAATTGTTGTAAAAAAAAAATTAATCTACTGTTTGCATAAGTCATAAGTCATATACATAAAACCATTGACAAAAAAAAAAAAATGATCTAATTGTAGTAAGGATCACGACCATCATTGAAACCATATCTTTTAAAGTTGAGATCGTTATTTAACAATGATTCACTGTCTAACAATGTTATCTAACAAATATACTATCTAACCAAATGTTATCTAATAATAAATTTGTGCCTAACAATGGCATTGTTGTCCCACAATAATTAGTTGTCTATTAAATAGTATCAATGTCTATTAAATATTCGCCAATAGTATCCTTGTCTAATAGTTGTCTATTAAATAGTATCGTTGTCTATTAAATATTCACCTGGGGTCTATTAAATAGTAGCGTTGTCTATAGTTTTCTATGCCAACAGTATCACTGTCTATTAAATATTCGCCAACTATTAATAATGGTTGTCTAGCAACAATCTCTATGTCTAATAATAAACGTTTGTCTAGAATTAATATTGTTGTCTAACAACAGAAATTGCAGAGTTAAATTTATGGGTTTGTTTAAGTGCAAAGATAATTGAATGCAAAGATAAAATAAATGAAGATATCCATTGAACGCAAAGATAAGTTGTTTACGTGCAGAGATAAATGGAACGTAGTATATACATTGAACGCATATATACATTGGACGCAGAATCAAGTTATTTACGTGCAGAGGTAAATGGAACACAGCATATACATTGAGCACATATATATAATGAACGCAGAGATAAGTTGCCAAGAAATAAATCAGAGATGAATCGTAGAGATAATCATTCACAAGAAAATGCAGAGATGAATCGATCAAAGATTAATCAAACAAAAATGCAGATATTAATTGATCAAAGATGAATCAAGAAAAAACGCAGAGATATTCATTCACAAGGAAAACACAGAGGGTAATCGCTCAGGGATGAATCAATCAAAAATGCAGAGATACCTGTACAAATCGTGGAGAAAATGAAAAGATGTTAATGCTATTCACTGGGGGAAATAAAAATGCAGAGAGCAATAACTCTGAGATTTGAAGGGTGGTTTTGTTACACCTAGTAGTGAATTCATTGGGCTATCAATCACAAATCCTCACAGAGTATGGTAAACAATAAATGCAGAGAAACAACAATGTTGGACTGGAGAGAATAAACGCCCAGGGGAGAATTCCTTACTGGGCAGAGAATGATCCTATAGTTATTATTCATGCACAGGAAAGCAGGGCATTTGAATCTAAATCTTTAAACACCAGAGTGACGATCATCGATTCGTCTCATGGCTGAGTGCTCAATCACAGACTAATAACTTAAAGGATCACAGGACAGAGGATAAAAACACAATCTGCATCTAGATCTTCTCCGTGGAGAAGAAAATAATGAAATAAAAGCACAATCAAGGAATAAAGAAAACATTGGCATGAGATATAATAACGCAGGCAAGTTTTTGAGTCTGGGGCTCATTCTGGCCATGCGCAAAGAGACAGTAACTCATAAATATAGGATACAACGGATAGCAAGGGTTCTTACTAAATAAATCAAGCAACAAAGGGATTACAATTACCGTAGGAATGCATGTGCAAGAAAGATCGTGGCAATGAAATCTTCACCCGAGTACAGAAAAATAAACATGTGTAAATTACATTTCATTGCAAGTAACAACTTTAACAGGCATACCTTAGCCAAATGAGAATGGTCCGAAGTCATTGTCTTGTGCGCGCTCCATCCAGCTCCTGCTTTCCAATCAATGTGACCTCACCGGTACCTCCCAGCCAACGCTAGGGGTACTCTTCTTCCCCCCTGAGCCCCCTAAGCCACAAAGGGGCCACACACACAATACTGAAGAATGCTAGCACCCATCTCACCTTGGAAGGTCAAGTTACCACTCGTTACCCAAGTTGGGTATCCCAACTCACATAAGAGAAATTTTAGTCAAGATGAAATTTCAGCAACGTAACGTTACGTAATCCAAATGATGATCCATACTCCTCCTTCGCCATATGTTTTATAGATTTTTCAAGTAATTAGTTTCCCAAAATTCTCATTAGATTCCTTTTTCATTTAATTAATTTCGAAAAACCTCCCATGTACAGATGTCGTCCAATCCCCTAGTTGCACTAGAAAATCAATTTTATTAATTAATTAATTATTCATATTTCTCTCAACCACCTAAAATCATTCCTAAAAACTCTCCTCGGTGTCCCAATATTCCCTTACAAATCTTGAATGACTTACACCTTACTTAATTCCTGGTTGAGTTCATAAATAGAAAGTCTCAAAGGCTAGATTCCTTACTAAATTAGACATTCAGCTTTATCTTTAAGTCTCCCCTTTTCTCTAAGTTTCCCTTCTTCTTTAAGTTTCCTTTTTCTTTTAAGTTTCCCACTTTATCCTTTTTAACTAAAAAACAATTTAGTAAGTGATAGATAAAAACAACCATTTACCCTCTTTTCTTTTTAACTAAAAATTAATTTAGCAAATGTAGATAAAAACAACCATTACCCCTTTTTTTTTTTAATTTAATCTTCCATTATAATTTAATAAATAAGTTTGAATTTCTTGTTACATGTTTATTTATTTAATTTTTTTTACCACATGTTCTACTTAGACATAGGTTTTAATTTTCACTAGGTTGGGCGACAAGTTTTAATGGAACTTTTAGTTATTAAATTTTTACTCATACCATAATCTATTTTAAGGTCAACCAGGTCCTAAGGAGGCATATTTTTCTAGACACTAGGTTTATTAACTTATCAGTGAAAATTGTGATGTTCCCTTCAGGATGCACTACATGCTCCAATGGTGCCACTCGCCTCTTTCTGTTTTCTTTGAGCGATGTTCCTTTCAAGACGCACTACGTTCTCCAAGGGTGCCACTTTCCTCTTTCTGTTTTCTTTGCATGACATGCCCTTCAAGACACACTACATGCTCCAAGGGTGCCACTCCCCTCTTTTTGTTTTCTTTGCGCAACGTTTGCTTCAAGACGCACTACGTTCTCTAAGGGTGTCACTTTCCTCTTTCTATTTTCTTTGTGTGGCGGGCCCTTCAAAATGCACTATGTTCTCCAAGGATGTCACTCACCTCTTGACTGAATTTGGTAGATGTCAAACCCCTAGAGTCAATACTCCGCCAGGTGATCTTGTGGGAGACTAAGGGACTCTAAGGAATAAGGCTCATGACTTATTCCGTGCCCCTTAGAATCATCGTGAGCGACTGTCGCAGTCTGCCCTCATGGCATTATGGGTCTTCTCGAACTAGGTAATCATTAACCTACAGTTCGAGCCATGAAAATATTGCTAGTAGGTTGTGGCAGGGTTGTTGCCACACCTCTCCCTCAATGTCTTTGGTTGTCATGCATGACCCCTCTACTCCAAATGTGAGTTTGGTCGGAAAGCTATAGTCATCCTGCATCCATCAATGAATCATGTCAGCAATAATAATCAATCTTCATAACATCTAATCATATGTACATATGTCACATCAACAACATTCAAACCCTAACAGTCCACTCCCTGACTTGGTCTGAAGTCCAAGGGGTTTCATTGATTCCAATGCATCCTCAATGTCCAGAGTCTTGCACACTTAGGAGACCCAGTCAATAACACCTATATATGTAAATACTACAAAATAACATATCATCAAATCCACAATATCTCATAATCATAATCAATACAACCAATAGTAAAATGACCTGGATCACTTGCACGCAAGTGTCCCCAAAGAATAAGTTCGCTCAATGCGTGCAAGAGTGGGATGTTACATACACCCCCTCTTGTTTTAAACTTCGTCCCGAAGTTTCACAATATGTATGTGTCAAATAAAGTGTATCAGAATATCATAGGTATAGTTATAAACAAAAATGGAAACTGCTAACGCATATCATATGCGTCCTCCCAGGTCGCCGAGGGCGGACTATAGTTGTCCCACTGGAACTTGACCTAATCTATTGTTCGACACTGTAGATGTCGAATGTGATGGTCTAGGATGTAGATTGGCTCCACCATGAGAGAACCCTCGTCAGATACCTACAAGGAACTCATGTCAATAACATGTGTAGGATCACTAATATAATGTCTCAAAACAGATACGTGAAAAACATCATGCATATGCCTCAAAGAATCAGGCAAGGCTAGTCACTAGGCCATGGGCCTCTTATTTTCCACAATATCTAAAGGTCACATGAACCTAGGAGAGATTTTATCACCCTTTCCAAACTTGATCGAACTCTTATGCAGTTTCACCCGCAAGAATACTTGATCACCAACTTCGTAACTACGGTCGACATGATGCGCATCAGCATAACTCTTATGTCGATCATGCGCTTCCTTGATCCTTTGTCTTATTGTTTGCATTTGATATTCCATTTATTGGATCTCTTTTGGTCCCACCAGGACCCTATCCTCAAGTCAATCTCAACTCAAAAGCGTCTAACACAGTCTCCCGTAAAGAAAATCGAAAGGCGCCATCTTAATGGTGTTTTTATAATTATTGTTGTATGCAAACTCTACTAATGGAAAGAACTACTCCCAATGCCTTTGTTGGTCCATAACGTACATACGCAACATATCCTCAAAAATTTGGTTTTTTCAGTCTTCTCGTCTGTCTTCGGGTGATACGCAGTACTAAAGTTAAGTTCGGTTCCCAAGGCCTCTTGGAAACTAGTCCAAAATCATCCTGTAAACATCGATCCTCTATCGGATATAATACTCTTAGGCACGCCATACAACCTCACAATCTCACTGATGAAAAATCTAGCTATGTCAGATGCCCGATACGTCATACGCACAGAAATAAAATGAGCACTCTTTGTCAGAGTGTCGACTACCACAAAAATCAAGTTGTGTCTCCTTGCCATCAATGGAAATCCAACAATGAAATCCATCGAAATGACCTCCCATTTTGATTATGGAATTGTGTGTGGTTGTAGTAATCCTATTGGATGTCTATGTTCATTCTTCACCTACTGACATTCTAGACATATTGCCACGTAGTTTACTATGTCTACCTTCATTCCTTTCCATAAGAATAAGGGTTTAAGGTCTGCCCTCATCTTTGTGACTCACGGGTGAGCCATGTACACTGCTCTGTCAGCCTCATTTAGGATCAAACTCCTCAACTCATCGTTGGGTGGTACGTAAATTTGAATTTTAAATCTCAATAATTTGTCGTTTTCCATAGTAAATCCTTCAAATTTTGGTATTGTTATTGTGTTTTGTCTGATAAAATCCTTGACCTCTTTGTGCCATTCATTGTTGCGTTGTAAGGTTAGAATATTTTCGCGTAGATTAGTCTGAAGAGGCATAATCGAAAAGATGTGTCGTCTCTGACTCAATGCATCTGCCACTATTTTCACTGTCCTTTTTATGTAAGTAATATTGAAATCATACTCGCTAAGAAATTTCGACCAACGTCGTTGTCATGCATTCAATTCACCTTGTGCAAAGATGTGTTGTAGTCCACAGTGGTCCGTTTTTAGTTCAAATTTTCGTCTAATAAGGTAGTGTCTCCAAACTCTCAAGGAATAAACAATAGCTAACAAATCCAAATCATGCATTGCATAGTTCTCCTCATGACATCTCAAAGTTCTTGAGATGTAAGAAATCACTCGATCATCTTGCATCAAGACTCCACCTAAGCCTTCATTGGATGCTTCAGTGCATCCCAAGAATTCCATGTCCATGTCAGGGACCTTTAATATCGGTGATGTTGTCAATAGCTCCTTGAGCCTCCGAAATGCTTCCGCTCATTTCTCAGTCCAAACAAACTTCTTGTTCTTCTTCTACAATTCCATAATCGGATTTGTTATCCTCGAAAAAACCCTCGACCAATCATCGATAGTATCCCGCTAAACCCATGAAGCCACGCACTTCGGGGACATTTGTTGGTGCAGGCCATTCCATAATAGCTTTGACCTTTGCGGGATCCAAAGTGATACTTTTTTCGTATATGACATGCCCTAAGTAATGAATATTCGATTGATAAAACGAGCATTTGGACAACTTCCCATATAATTTGTTCTCTCGTAGACACTGTAGTACCAAGTGCAAGTGATCGTCATGCTCCTCCATCATCCGAGAGTAAATCAAAATATCATCAATGAATACTTGGACGAACCTATCCAAGTATTTGCAGAACACCCCATTCATCAAAATCATCAATACACCTGGGGTGTTCGCCAGCCCAAACGGTAAAACAGTAAACCCGTAATGTCCAAACATCGTCTTAAAATCAGTCTTTGGGATGTCGTCTTGATCCATAATGAGTGATACCTGGATCTCAATTCGATCTTTGAAAACACCATCACACCCTTCATCTAATCAAACAGATCATCAATCCTTGGCAATGGAAATTGATTCTTGATCGTTTCCTTGTTCAATTGACAATAGTCAATGCAGAGTCTCCACAACCCATCCTTTTTCCATATGAAGATAACATGCGTACCCCACAATGACACACTTGGACGTATAAGTCCTAGGTCTAGCAACTCCTTCAGTTGCATTTTTCCTGTAACTCTAGGGTCGACATCCAATAAGGCATTCTTTCTATCAGTTCAGTCCCTGGTTTTAGGTCTATGGTAAATTCCAATTCCCTCTCTGGTGGCATCCCAGGTAACTCCTCACTGAAGACGTCCACAAACTCTTGCACCACCAAAAGGTTTTCTATACCTTCCACTACTCCCTTCTCATTTAACGCAAGTATTTCATAAAGCTTACATCCCTTGCGCATGATCTTCCATAGCTGCAAATAAGAGATGAACCTCAGGGAGACTCCTTGGTTTCGACCTACAATCATGCATATTTGTCCCTCGTCATCGACCAAGCTCAACCGTTATGTCTTACAGTCGAGTATTGCATCATGCAATTCCAACCAGTCCATACCGATCATGACATCATAAGATCCTAAGATCATGATGTATAGGTTGGCCCTAGTGACAACTCTCCCAGGTTAAGGCTACAACCTGTAACCTTACCTCCAACCTTTTGTTTGGCTCTCAAAGCCATTTCTATAAATCTAAACTCGTCATGTTCGGTTTTCTTTACCTTAATTCTTTTTGGAATTGCACCAGAGATCAAATTCTCTGTAGCACCTGGATCTATAAAAATACTAAGCGTTTGTTCAGCGGTGGTACCTGATGTCTCAAGCAGAGTCGACTAGTGCTCTTCCTGGTGTTTATTCATCATTGCATGAATCCGATGGGCCTTGCCCAAATCCCCCATGGTAGTGGGTCTGAGCGATCCATAGGCTCTGGTCCTCTCCACTAGGAAGTCACACTGGTAATGTGTCTCCCCACATGTCCAACACCCTTTCTTCGGTCCAGTACTCTTGGTACCCAAAGTAGAAGTTGACAACCCACCAACCTAGAACCCTGTTCTGTTCTACTGAACAGGTCTAAAATGTTGCGGCTGTGGTCGACATTGTTGTTGGTGTTGTGGTCCTCGGTAAGGATTTTGTTGTTGAGGTGTTAGTCGTCGAGGTGTAATGAAAGTGGATCCTTTGAGGAAGCCATGATATCTTAGTGGATGTCTAGCTAGCGTATGATGTTGTTGTGCACCAGATGACGCTTGTTCTATTGGTCTCATTGGAGTCCTACTCTAATCCCTGTTGATAAGCTCCTCCTCTGCTATCAGGGTCTTATGGACTGCGTCATGCAAGGTTTGAGGCATCAGAATCCTAACCTTTGCATGAATGTTTCCATTAAGGCCAAACATGAACATGTTGACCTTAAGTTTCTCGATATTCATGTGTGGAGCATACCAAAGAAAATCCATAAAATGGGCCTCGTAATTGAGCACCGTATGACCGCCCTGTCTCAAGGCATTGAAATCGTTGAGATGAAGCTCAATGAATTCCTCTCTTAGAACCATTCCTAGAATAGGTCCTATGACATTTCTTCGACGACCATGTTCAATTGTGGCAGGAGCGTCTTCCACCATAGAAGAGCACTCCCCTTCAATTGAAAGACCACCATGTGAACCTTCATGTTGGGGGTATAGTTGCAAAGTGAAAATCACATCGCCATATTCTCCAACCATGCCTCGGTGGATGCATCATCTGGGGTACTCATGGACTTGAGAATGTATCCCTCTCGATCTCTCGGTGAATGCTAATGGTAAGGGCTGGGGCGCATTGTGGACCCTCAGGGGTACAGGCGCCCTGGCCTCAACTCATTACATATGGTGAATCGAGACCTCTAACATTCCCTGAAAGGACCTTGTCAGACCATCTTCATCCCTTACAGCAATCAAATCAAGCCCAAGGACTTGTTCTTCCCCTTGGGGGTTAGACTCCACAGGCATGGGCCCTTCTAGAGGCGTCGCACCTTCTTCCATGGCACCATGTTGTGAACCCCTGTTGCATCCTCTAATTGATATCACCGCATGGACACGTTAAAGTTTTAATTAGCACTAGGTTAATACTCAAGAGTTTACTGCAGTGGAAATCATGGAGATCCATGGTCGCAGGGTTGAACCCAGTCTGATACCATATGTAATGTACCCACTATTGTGATTACAAGAGACTCAACACAAAAGAATTTTTTTTTTTTTTATCCAGGAAAGAAACAATGACAACAGTTAAACAACATAACTTGACGATGAACAAAATGCACGCAAATCAGACAACAGACAACAACGACTCAACATACTAGCACATCATGCAACTGGATGAAACATGCAATAATCAATAGACAGATAAAAACTACTACCCGCCCAACACAAGCAAGACAACTCCTACAAGCTAAAGGACAACATCAACAAACCCAACACAACGACTTTGACGACCAGTAACTAGAAACATCTACAGCGTGAAAAACCAAACGCATTAAGGAGTTACAAAACCAAGTACCAACATCACTTACAACGAACAAAATTCCCACATCAGAAATCATAAGACTCCAGCCAGGTTATCATTCACATCTATCTGTCAAGGCACGCAATGATCCCCTCATCAGGAATCATGTCGTCACAAGGCGATAAGCATGACAGTAACCATGGCGCAACATAACATGTCTAGACCCTTAACCCAAGCTAAATCCCTCGCACTGGAAGACTGAATTATCTGTCAATAAATACATGAAGACTATACCCAAGTACCCAATCAACAAGTTGACAAGACGCAAGGTGACATCATTCAAAATTAAAATGTGCAACTAACCGAAGGATTTATTGTTTCCTACAAGGTAAACATGTGTGGTGTAACAACTATGACCAACCCCCATTTACAATTCGACTTAAGGCACAAGGTGCATAGTAACCAATTGATTGTAAAACTATTAATCTTTTTAGCTAATAAAACTTATTAAACCCTCAACCATTAATATTGTGCAAGCTATTAAATGATTTCACCAACAAACCATAAACCATTATCTGTTAATCATTATGTCTAAGTTTGAAAGAGTGAACTATTATCATTTCAATTAATCAAGTAATCTATTACCCAAGAAATTAAGCCATTAATCTATTACCATCGCAACATTTAATCTATTGTGGAAGAAGTTAAAAAGAATGACATGTAGGACGGATAAATGATACATTATTGTAAAAAAATAATAATAATATATTGTTTGCATAAGTCATAAGTCATATATATATAATCATTGACATAAAAAAAACAATTGATCTAATTGTAGTAAGGATCACGACCATCATTGAAACCATATCTTTTAAAGCTGAGATCGCTATTTAACAATGATTCATTGTCTAAAAATGTTATCTAACAAATATACTATCTAACCAAATGTTATCTAATAATAAAGTCGTTGCTTAACAATGGCATTGATGTCCCACAATAATTAGTTGTCTATTAAATAGTATCGTTGTCTATTAAATATTTGCCAATAGTATCATTGTATAATAGTTGTCTATTAAATAGTATCGTTGTCTATTAAATATTCGCCTAGGGTCTATTAAATAGTATCGATGTCTATAGCTGTCTATGCCAACAGTATCATTGTTTATTAAATATTCACCAACTATTAATAATGGTTTTCTAGAAACAATATCTTTGTCTAATAATAAACTTTTGTCTAGAATTAATATTGTTGTCTAACAACAGAAACCGCAGAGTTAAATTTTTAGGTTTGTTTAAGTGTAGAGATAATTGAATGCGGAGATAAAATCAACGCAGAGATAAGTTGTTTACGTGCAGAGATAAATGGAACGCAGCATATACATTAAATGCATATATACATTGGACGCAGAGTCAAGTTGTTTACATGCAGAAATAAATGGAACGCAACATATACATTGAACGCATATATACATTGGACGCAGAGTCAAGTTTTTTACATGCAGAGGTAAATGGAACGCATCATATACATTGAATGCATATATAAAATGAACGCAGAGATAAGTTTCCAAGAAATCGATCAGAGATGAATCGCAGAGATAATCATTCACAAGAAAACGCAGAGATGAATCAAACAAAAATGCAGAGATTAATCGATCATAGATGAATCAAGAAAAAACGCAGAGATATTCATTCACAAGGAAAACGTACACGGTAATCGCTCAGGGATGAATCAATCAAAAACATAGAGATACCTATACAAATCATGGAGCAAATGCATATATGTTAATTCTATTCACTTGGGGGGAAAAAACACAGAGAGAAATAACTTTGAGCTTTGAAGGGTGGTTTCGTTGTGCCTAGCAGTGAGTTCACTGGGCTATCAACTACAAATCCTCGCAGAGTATGGTAAATAATAAACGCAGAGCATCAACGCAGAGAAACAATGATGGTGTACTGGAGAGAATAAATGCCTAGGAGAGAATTCCTTGATGGGCATAGAATGATCTTATAGTTATTATCCATGCACAGGAAAGTAGGGAATTTGAATCTAAGTCTCTAAACACCGAAGTGACGACCGTCGATTCGGCTCCTCGCCAATTGATAAGGCACAGACTAATAAATTAAAGGATCACGGAGAAAAGGATAAAAACACAATCTGCATCCAAATCTTCTCCATGGAGAAGCAAATAATGAAATAAAAGCGCAATCAAGGAATAAAGAAAATGTAGGCAGGAGATACAATAACGCAGGCAAGGTTTTGAGTCTGGGGCTCATTCTAACCACACGCAAAGAAACAGTAACTCATAAATAAAGGATACAGTGGATAGAAAGTATTCTTACTAAATAAATCAAGCAACAAGGGGATTACAATTACCATAGGAATGCATGTGCAAGAAATCTCATGGCAATGAAATCTTCACCCGAGTATAGAAAAATAAACATGTGTAAATTAAATTTCATTGCAAATAACAACTTTAACAGGCGTACCTTAGACAAATTTGAATGCTCTAAAGTCGTTGCCCCATGCGTGCTCCATCCAACTCCCTCTTTCCAACCGATGTGACCTCACTGATACCTCTCAGCCAACGCTAGGGGTACTCTTCTTCCTCTTAAGCCCCCAGAGCTGCAAAGGGGCCATGCACAAAATACCAGAGAGTGCTAGCACTCAGCTCACCTCACAAGGTCAAGCTACCACTCATTACCCAAGCTAGGTATCCCAACTCCCACAAGAGAAAGTTCAGTCAAGATGAAATTTCAGCAGTGTAATGTTACACAAGCCAAATGATGATCCATACTCCTCCTTCGCCATCCTTTTTATAGAGTTTTAAAGTAATTAGTTTCCCAAGATTCCCATTATATTATTTTTTCATTTAATTAATTTAGAAAAAACTCCCCCGTACACATGTCGTCGGATCCCCTAGTTGCACCAGAAAATCAATTTTATTAATTAATTAATTATTCATATTTCCCTCACTGTTACAGATAACCAAATATGCAATTGCAATAATATATATA
>ML778032.1:672130-732652 GCA_009831015.1 Picea engelmannii
CAATAAAATAGAATAAGGCGGATGTAAGAAGACCTAATAGAAGCTTCCGCTTCTAGAAGGATCTTCCTCTAGATGATTCTTTTTAGTATAAATAGGAGTCGAGGGTATGAGAACCCTAGCTTGGATATTATTGTAATAGAGCGTTGCTCGATTGGAGGTTGTCCCCTCGAAGAGGCCTGTGAACATTGCTATCTGATTCAAAGTGTTATTTTTGTTGCTATTTCGTGAATCATTTCTATGTATTGTGAAGATTATGCTGGATATTTTACTGTTATTTTGTTATTTCTAGCATTTCGTTTATGTTATGCATATTTTATATATCTGGTATCTTGCAAGTTGTGGGTAGAAGTGGTTGTGCTATCAGGTAACTCAAAAACCATCGGTTGCAAAAGATTGGAATATTTTAGAAGAGGTATGAACAGGTCATCTGGTGATCACTCAAATGTGAAATGATTTGGTTGTGATGCTTATGTTTTTATCACTATTCTAAGTAAGACCGGATAAAACAGGTATATCTTTGATATGATGATGATGTTAAGGGATGAATAATGTGGGATCCTACTTCCCACAGAATCATCATGGACATAGATGTAGTGTTTTATTAATCTCCTTTTATAAAATCAAACATAGTAAAAGATGAAAGGTTCAAAGAATGACTGGTAGCAGAAGGGTATTTGGAAGGTATTGATTTCCATGAAAGTTTCTCACCAATTGTTAAAAGTTTGTTTTATTCATGTTGTGTTAGCACTAGTTGTGTTAGCACTAGTTGTGTTACTTGATATTGAGTTACTACATCTAGATGTTAAAACTGTTTTACATGGAGTTTTTTGGAAAAAGGGATTGTTGACCAAAATTTGGTCATTTCTATTTTTCCACTCTTGGATTAACCAAAAATATGATATCAGAAGATGAAAAATTTTGAACTATTATAATTTCCTTATATATTCCTCGGTCTCATCTTCGCCACGCATTTTTTGGGTCAAAAATCTGAGTTCGTATGCTCAAGATATCCAAGTTTAAAGTTTAAACAGAAAATAGTGCCTCTTCCATGTGGAATAAAATTAATTTCTTAAAGACGTATCCAAATTTTTGGGTCCAAGACTCTAGTTTTCTTCAATTTCTGAGCCCAAGACCCTTAAAATATTCATGTGTCGGGTTCAACACTTTTAAAAATATTATATTCTATCATTCTTGGGAACTTGTCATACTCACTTATCCACTCAAAACACCCCCCTCTCTCCATTCCATCACCCCCCATTCACCATCCCATACTTAATTTTATTTTAGGTATGGTGGTCGGTCAGACTTGTAATACTCCCCCACTACTCCCTCTCACCTTCCTCACTCCCCTTTTTCCCTTTATCTCATACTTAGATCTTTTTTAAGAAAACTCAGACTCGCAGGGGCTGACTCACCTCACCCCCTTATTTTCCTTACTCCCCAACCCTTCCCCACTCTACACATTTTCCACCTCCTCACTTCTACTCCCTACAAAATTCCCCTCCTAAAATACCCCACCTTTCCCCTCACAAAATACACATACTTACACTTCATGGTAGGTTGGCAGAACCACCATACTCTCATACCCCCTCACCTTCCCAACCCGCCAACCCAATACTCAGACACCTACAAAAACTTCCCCCTCACCTCACCTTACCCTACGTCATCCCCCTCACCTCCGCCATATACACTTCTCCCCCTCCCTAACTACCCTTTCCCCCTCTCTCGTTCACCCTCCCACACTTAATACATTTCACATATAAATCTTATTTACCATTATTTTAATCTTTCACCTTTAAATTATGTATTATTTTAATCAATCACCTTTAATCTTATGCTATGATAGAACACTTATAATTTTCAACTTTATTTCTTTTGTTTTTACCTCTTAGAAATAAAATTTTACTAAAAAGAAAATAACTTAGGAAATTACCCTTTAATTTAAAATAAATCCTTGCTCGTTATATATTAATAAGGAGCTTATATTGTTGTTTGTCGATAAGTTTTACTAAGTTGATCCAACGGTTCTTTTGATCTCTGTAATATAAAATTTACCCGAGTTTTAAAGGAAATTCTTTAACGGTCACTTTGGAGCTTCACGCTTTGAGTGTTTCAAGAAACCGAAACAACAAAAACTCCAAAGTCGTGAAGTCTTGAAGTCAGTTCCTTGTGATAATTTCTAAAGGACTTACAAATGAGTCATAGGAAACATGTTATTTAAATATTTTCTTAGGCTGTGTTGACGAGCGAAATTGACCGCTCGTCAACTGGAAGAGTGAATCCGGTCCGGGGTTGTCTAATTAACCCAAGCCATTTGGATTAATTCACTCTAACAGGTTTAGCGGCTCCGTTGGCCGATCTAAGTTCTAAAGAAAGCGAATAACTAAAGGAAATATAATAACTTAATAAATAACAATCACTAAAATCTATATGTACATTTAAGTATATATATGTACAATTTATTTAAATAATATATGTACAATAATTCTATATACAATATGTACAAATCACGAGTTTTAATCTAAACTCATAAAAATCGAATGTAGGTTGGTTCCTTTAACAACAGTAATAAAGAAAGTGAAAATACTATTTAACTTTTTTTGGTTTATATTCTTGGATGTATACATTCATGAAATCAGATATTAAACTACTTAATCGAATAGAAAATTATAGATAATGGAAATCATACCATGTATATAAAACTTCTAAAATAAACAAGCAAACGAAATAAAATAACAGACTAACCTATTAATGCATCCAATGTCTGTTCGATAGAAAATATCCAGCCACCTTATCCGGGAAGTAAACCTGCAACAGATCTTAAGATTGTTCCAAACAAATGCGAAACGAATATGCTGGAACTGAGTTATGATAATAAAACATACAATGGATACAGTCACAGTGGTCTTTATGATTTGCAAGTAACTACGATGAGATAAATCTTCTTCTAAGAAATTGCATGTAAACATTCAACAGAAATTAGAGATAAATCTCCAAATTTAAATTAGATAGATGATCACTGTGTATTGTATCTGAAACATAAGATATGGACAACATATAAAAATGAATCATATCAACTTGCGATAAATCATGACGACGAAAGAAATCACCATCTATTATCAAATCGAAATAAACATAACTTGAATCAAAACATCATATAGAAAATCTAAAGTTGTAATGTGCATTCTGTTCCATTCAAGTCTGTGATAAAACGCCCATACTATTGCCCCAGGCCAAGATGATGCAATGTTTACAAAATGAAAAGTTTATATAGGTCTCAGGAAACATAATTGTTTCCTATTCATGAGATCCAATTTGTTCCAAAAATAAAGGGGGATGCAACCTCCCTGACGATGCAAGAGCATCTCAAGCGAGCCAACGCGGAGTCCAAAGACAGTTGGACAAGCGCCCAGCACAAATTTTGAATTTTCCTTAAAGTTATTGCACAATCTTAAATGAAATAATTAAGAAGGAGAGCACTTGTAAAATGTAAATGGAACTTGAGCGATTCGCTCTCGTCCTTAGTAGGTAGAAGGCATTTATAGTAGTTAATGCAGGTAGCTAGAATTAAATTGTTAGATTAGACAGTTTTAGAGCGCAAGAGGGAAACGGGATATAGACACCCTCATTGTGTATTGTAAGATGATCAGAGAGAGAGAGAGAGCATATAGGAGAAGCGGAGAGCTGTGTGAAAACACCCATGTACAGAAATCTGGATTAATAGAGAAAGATTTGATTCAAATTCATGGCATCGTGTTTGTTCTCTGTATATGTATGTTAAATGTTGTGCTCATGGTTATTTCACTCTTTCTGTTGTACATTTTCTTTTATGCTATGTATGAATGATTTCTTATTGAATGTTTGAAATCTGAGAGGAAAGGGAAAAGGAATGAGTTTCAATTTTTTCTCTATCTGAGCAAGAGTTCTTGCAAGGAGTGTAGTTGAATTGTCCACAAGGAGTGCGTCGACAAGGTGTTCATAGGTTTGTCTTTGAAATCTCAGGAGAGATATATTTTGTTCTCATTTCCACAGAAGTGCAGTTAGGCACAGGAGTCGTGAAAGGAGTGCGCAGGCCAAGCAAAGTCTCAGAGTTTCGAATCTGAGCGAAGGATTGAGAGACTACTGCTGCAGGTGTGCGCAGAATCGAAGAAGTTCAAAACTTGAAAGTGTTTGAAAGTTTTCCGCAAGGAGAGTGTGCAAAGGTTTTTTTGAAGGACGCAGAGTCATGGAGAAGCCCAGAAGGAATTGGACCTTCGAAGTAGTCGAAGGAAGGAAAGCGTCCCAGTACCTTGAAAGTTTGAAGGAAAGCATAGCAATGAAGGACCGCAGGAGGACAAGTTCTCAAGGAAAGAACAGACAGTCGAAATTCTCTGTGGAGGATTCACGAAGTCTTGTGAGTCGTTAGATCTCACGGAGGAGCAGGGGAGTTACCACGAGTATTCCAAAAGTTGAAAGCTCAAGAGAGGCAGAGCCATTGATCCAAGTTAGCCAGGGGTCGTTGGATCACTGGGGAAATCGCCTATCGAGATTTCGTGAGTGGAAGGGTCGGAGACTTGGTATCAAAGTTCACAAAATCATGAAGCGCGAATCTGTGAAGGATTGATAGGATTGTGTGGGACCATAGGAGCCAGAAAGTTGGACAGGTGGCACATTACTGATGTAGAAATCAACTGCGTCGACCACTTCGGAGTTTTGTAAATCGAAGTCTTGAACCGGCGAGAAGGCTAGTTGTGGGGCCAGCGCCGAGAAGCATTTCAGAGTCTAACACCTTGGGATTTCGGGTCTCATGGGCAGAGTTGTATGTTATCGCAACTCACAAACTCGTGAAATCCGACGAGTCGGAGTGATATCGGAGTTTTGGGATTCGGGGTCACGGTGAGCAGGCGCTCGACCATAGGATTCGCGATATCGCGAAGTCCGATATCCTAAGTGTAAAGAGGGGATCCCATGAGGATTTGTTGTGGGTGTAGATTTTCTGAAAGGAAAATAGAAGAGTCATTTTAGAGTTCCTCGGTCCAGTGAAAGGAGAAAGATCCTGTTGACGTGGACCTTCCGACCTGCAGGTTGAGGAGGGTAGTGTGCATCATCATTTTATGGTATCAGAGCTCAGAAAGGTTATTTTCTTTCTATAGCAGAGAAGAAGAGAATTCACCATGCCACTAAGGAGAAGGGACAGGCAAACACCCGATCCACCAGAGGATAGGGAAATGCCGAGGAGAAGAGGTAGGCAGATGATTGATCCAGCCATGGAGAGAGAGATGCATAATCTACGAGCCAGACTCGAAGACATGGAGACAGCACAAAAACGCACAGTCAGTGCTGGGGATATTAGTGATTCTGAAAGTGAAATTGAGGCTGAACATGAAGAAGAAGTTGCAGCTAAAGATGCAGCAAATGAACGTTTGATTAGAGCTATTGCAAGAATGGGTGCAAGGGTGAAAATGGACATTCTAGTTTATGAGGGAAACTTGGATGCAGAGGAGCTTCTAGACTAGATTAGAGCCCTAGACACATACTTTGACTATGAAGATGTCGAAGAAGACAAGAAGGTCAAGCATGTTGTCACTAGATTGAAGGGACATGCAACATTATGGTGGGATGAACTACAAGCTGACAGACACTGCAAAGGCAAGCAGAAGATCAAAAGATGGGATAGAATGATCGCAAAGATGAAGGCGAAATTTGTCCCCAGAGATTATCAAATTACTTTGTTCAGGAGAATGCAGAACCTGAGACAGAAGTTGATGACAGTAAAAGAATATACTGAAGAATTCTATAGATTGAACATTAGGGAAGGTCATCGGGAAAGCGATGATGAAAAGGTTGCCAGATACATGAATGGCCTGAGATATGACATTCAGGATGATATGAGCATGGTAACCATCCGAACGATGGAAGATGCTTATCAAATGGCTCTAAAAGCGAAAGAGAAGCTGAGCCGAAAGAAGGGTCATAGAGGCCGAGGCAAAATTCAGCCCAGAGGAAAATCAGTTGCCCAGGACAAAAACTAGAAGCCCAAGGAGGACTAGAAGAAACCTCAAACTCGAACTAAGAGAGGTGGAACCTCACAGAGAGGGAAATATGTTGAACAGAGAGGATAGCATACTGAGCAGAGAGGATATTATGTTGATAATAATATTTTTCCCCGTACTAGAGGTAGAGGAAGAGGAAGAGGTGGAGTAATAACATGCTTCACATGTGGAAAGAATGGGCACAAGTCTTACTAGTGTCCAGATAAAAAGAAAGAGAGTGGAGAGACTCACATCGCAGAAGCATAGAGGCAAGATGTTGAGGCAGAAGATGTTGAAGGCGGAAGATCGCTAATGATGTGAAAAGTTCTTTTGACACCAGAGAAGGAGGTGGAGAGTTCAGTCCAAAGGAACAGACTTTTACAGACTGCTTGCAAGACCAAGGATAGGGTATGCAAGGTCATCATGGATAGTGGTAGCACAGATAATCTCGTTTCTACGGATATGGTAGAAAAGTTGGAGCTGGAGACGATTGATCATCCAAGTCCATACAAAGTTTCGTGGCTACAAAAAGGACATCAGGTAACTGTCACTAAATAGTGTTTAGTTGAATTTAAGATAGGAGGATATAATGATAAGATATTATGTGATGTTATTTCCATGGATGTTTGTCATCTATTGTTGGGTAGACCATGGCAATATGACAGGAATGTGATTCATGATGGGAGAATGAACACATACACCCTAGAGAAGAATGGGGGGACTCACATGTTGCTTCCAATTAAGGATAAGGAGGTGAAACCGGAAGTAAGTAACATTGTACTTCTCATGAGTGGGAAGGAACTTCTTACAGAGGTTAAAAAGAAGGAGGATCCACAGTTCATTATGGTTAGGAAATCGAAGATTGTTTTGACCAGCACAAGGGTGGATGATTTACCATAAGAGGTTCAGGAACTGTTGGAAGAGTTCGCTGACATAGTAGTGGAAGAACTACCTCGTTCATTGCCACCGATCAGAAGTGTGAGTCATCATATTGATCTCATACCAGGAACCAGTTTATCGAATAAAGCCGCATACAGATTGACGCCGCAAGAGAATGAAGAGGTCAAAAGGAAAGTCCGGGAGTTATTGGACAAAGGGTTGGTCAGAGAAAGCTTGAGTCCATGTGTTGTTCCAACAGTACTTAGTCCGAAGAAAGATGGAGGTTGGAGGATGTGTACTGACTCAAGAGTGATTAACAAGATAACCATCAGGTACAGATTTCCATTGCCAAGGATGGATGATCTGATGGATTTCTTGAGTGGAGCAAAATTCTTTTCAAAGATTGATTTGAAAAGAGGTTATCATCAAATCCGCATGAGAGAAGGCGATGAGTGGAAAACAGTATTCAAAACTAATGAAGGGTTGTATGAATGGCTTGTTATGCCGTTTGGCTTAAAAAATACACTGAGTACCTTCATGAGGTTGATGAACAAAGTCTTGAGGGATTTCATCGGAAAATTTGTTATCATATATTTGGATGACATACTGGTTTTCAGTAAAACAGTGGCAGAGCATCTGAAGCATTTGACTATAGTGATGCAGAGATTACAACGGGAGAAGTTGTTGATAAACATGAAGAAATCCTCATTCATGAAGACAGAGCTCATTTACTTGGGATTTGTTATTTCTGCAGATGAGTTGAGGACGGATCCAAATAAGGTGGAGGTAATCAAGAATTGGCCATCACCGAAGAATACCTTTGAGGTGAGAAGTTTTCACGGATTGGCTAATTTCTACCGAAAATTCATCAAGAATTTCAGTGGAATTAGTGCACCGATGATGGACACAGTGAAGAAAAGACAGAAGAATTTTCACTGGATAGAAGAAGTTGAGAAGATTTTTAATCTGTTAAAGAGGAAGATCATGGAACAACCAATTCTGGTGTTGCCTTATTTCCAAAAAACATTTCAAGTGAAATGTGATGCAAGTGGATTTGCAATAGGGGCAGTCTTGAGTCAAGAAGACAAGTCGATAGCATATTAGTGAGAAGCTGAATGAAGCAAAAGTGAAATACTCCACTTATGATAAGGAGTTTTATGCTATTATACAGGCATTGAAAAAATGGAGACACTACTTGATTCTGAAGAAGTTTGTCTTGTACAGTGACAATCATGCACTGCAGTTTGTGACTCAACAGGAAAAGTTGAATCAGAGACATGTTAAATGGGTTGAGTATATGCAAAACTTCACTTTTGTGATTAAACATATTTCTGGTACTGCTAACAAAGTTGTTGATGCTTTGAGAAGGAAGTGTTTTCTATTGCAGGAGTTCAAAGTCAAAACGTTGGGTTTTGATGACCTCGGGAACATGTACGCAGATGATCAATATTTTAAGGAGGCATATGAAGCAGTTGAGAATCCAATTCTTGGAGATAGAAGCCAATGGGTAGAATACATGATCCAGGAAGGATTATTGTTTAAGGGTAATCAACTGTGTATTCTGAAGTGCTCCATGAGGGAGAATTTGTTGAAGGAGAAACATAGTGGAGGATTGGCAGGACACTTTGGTCACGACAAAACATTCGCAAAGTTGAATGAGTCGTATTTTTGGCCGAGGATGCGGGCAGATGTCAAGAGATTTGTCGACAGATGCAGAATTTTCCAGCATTCAAAGGGAAGGAAACAAAATGCAGGGTTTTATCAACCTTTGCCCATACCTGAGAGGCTGTGGGATGCAATCAGCATGGATTTCATATTGGGTTTGCCAAGAACACAAAGAGGTTTTGATTCAATCTTTTTGGTGGTGGAAAGATTTTTCAAGATGGCACACTTCATTCCATGTCATAAAACCAGTGACGCAACTCACATTGTGAATCTGTTTTTCAAAGAAGTCATTTGACTTCATGGCTTACCAAGAAGTATAGTTTCGGATCGAGACACCAAGTTCATAGGGAACTTTTGGAGGAACTTATGGAAGAATTTGGGGACTAACTTTTCATTTAGTTCAGCTTATCATCCTCAGACGGATGGATAGACAGAAGTGGTAAACAGAAGTCTGGGAGACTTGCTGAGAAGCTTGGTGACAAAACATCACAGCCAGTGGGACAACATATTACCACAAGCAGAGTTTGCTTATAACGACTCAGTTAATAGAAGCACGGGACAAAGTCCATTTTAGATTGTCTATGGCATGCAACCAAGAGGAATTTCTGAACTGAGAGATTCAGAACAGAAGGAAACTAGGAGCACTAGTGCAGAAGATTTCGCAGAGGTGATGAAGAAACTTCACAACCAAGTGAGGGAGTGATTGCAGAATTCAAGCCAGGAATATAAGCGCAAAGCAGATCAGCACAGGAAACAACTTAAATTTGAGGTTGGTGACTTGATTCTGGCACATTTGAGAAAAGAAAGGTTCCCGAGAGGAACATATAATAAGATGAAGATGAAGAAAATTGGACCATGCAAGGTCTTGAAGAAATTTGGGGCGAATGCTTATAAGATTGAATTACCCGATGGGATCGAAATTTCTTCGATATTCAATATCTCATATTTGTACCCATATAAAGCTGAGGAGACAGGGACAGGAAATGAGCAGCCAGTGGTTTAGTGGACAAAGCAGATGCCAGTTTCATATAAGCCGCAGATGGAGCGCATACGGGACAAAAGAGTGAGCAAGAAGACCAGGCGGAAGTAATACTTTGAATATTTGGTCAAGTGGAAGGGCCATCCAGTTGAAGATGCCAGCTGGGAGAATGAAACGGAGATCCAGAAGCATGGAAAAACCGTACGCGAGCTCATGGACAGGATCCCATGAAAATTTTCAAGCGAGGGAGTATGATGCAGGAGCATCTCAAGCGAGCTAGTGTGGAGTCCAAAGATAGCTGGACAAGCGCCTAGCACAAATTTTGAATTTGCCTTAAATTTATTACACGATCTTAAATGAAATAATTAAGAAGGAGCACACTTGTAAAATGTAAACGGACCTTGAGCGATTAGCTCTCGTCCTTAGTAGGTAGAAGGCATTTATAGTAATTAATGCAGGTAGCTAGAATTAAATTGTTATATTAGACAGTTTTAGAGCGCAAGAGGGAAACGGGATATAGACACCCTCATTGTGTATTGTAAGATTATCAGAGAGAGAGAGAGAGCATAGATGAGAAGCGGAGAGCTATGTGAAAACACCCATGTACAGAAATATGGATTAATAGAGAAAGCTTAGATTCAAATTCATGGCATCATGTTTGTTCTCTGTATATGTATGCTAAATGATGTGCTCATGGTTATTTCACTCTTTCTGCTGTACATTTTATTTTATGCTATTTATGAATGATTTCTTGTTAAATGTTTGAAATCTGAGAAGAAAGGGAAAAGGAATGAGTTTCAATTGTTTCTCTATCTGAGCAAGAGTTCCTACAAGGAGTGCAGTTGAATTGTCCGCAAGGAGTGCATCGACAAGGTGTTCAGAGGTTTGTCTTTGAAATATCAAGAGAGATAGATTTTGTTCTCATTTCCACAGAATTGCAGTTAGGAACAGGAGTCGTGCAAGGAGTGCGCAGGCCAAGCAAAGTCTCATAGTTTCAAATCTGAGCGAAGGATTGAGAGACTACTGTTGCAGGTGTGCATAGAGTCGAAGAAGTTCAACACTTGAAAGTGTTTGAAAGTCTTCCGCAAGGAGAGCGTGCAAAGGTTTTTCTGAAAGACACAGAGTCATGGAGAAGCCCAGAAGGAATTGGACCTTCGAAGGAGTCGAAGGAAGGAAAGTGTCCCAGTACCTTGAAAGGTTGAAGGAAAGCGTAGCGACGAAGGACCGCAGGAGGACAAGTTCTCAAGGAAAGAACGGACGGTCGGAATTATCTGTGGAGGATCCGTGAATTCTTGTGAGTTGTTAGATCTCATGGAAGAGCAGGGGAGTTACCATGAGTATTCCAAAAGGTGAAATCTCAGGAGAGGCATATCCATTGATCCAAGTGAGCCAGGGGTCGTTGGATCACTCAGGAAATCGCCTATCGGGATTTCGTGAGTGGAAGGGTCAAAGACTTGGTATCAAAGTTCACGAAATCATGAAGCACGAAGCCGTGAAGGATTGATAGGATTGTGTGGGACCATAGGAGCCAGCAAGTTGGAAAGGTGGCACATTACCGATGTAGAAGTCAACTGCGTCGACCACTTTGGAGTTTTGTAAATCAAAGTCCTGAACCAGCGAGAAGGCTAGTTGTGGGTCCAGCACCAAGAAGCATGTCAGAGTCTGACACCTCAAGATTTCGGGTCTCGTGGGAAGATTTGTATGCTATCGCAACTCATGAATGCGCGAAAGCCGACGAGTCGGAGTGATATCGGAGTCTCATAGTTTCGGGATTCGGGGTCACGGTGAGCAGGCGCTCGACCATAGGATTCATGATATCGCGAAGTCCAATCTCCTAAGTGCAAAGAGGGGATCCCACGAGGATTTGTTGTGGGTGAAAATTTTCCGAAAGGAAAATAGAAGAGCCATTTTAGAGTTCTTCGGGCCAGTGAAAGGAGAAAGATCATGTTGACGGGGACCTTCCGACCTGTGGGTTGAGGAGGGTAGCATGTGTCATCACCTGATCTTACTAAATATCCAAAAACTAACAACAATCTATTTCAAAATACAATAATAGATATGACTAGGGGATCTTAAAAGTGCCTCATATCATCTTTGAAATCATGGGCTCCTAAATTATCCTGAAAGAAAAAGAAAGTAGGAAGATCTCAGATATGTTTTCTGTCATCAATTTAGACAATTCGAATTTTCTTAACTGGCTATAGAATCTTGCGATTCTGTAGCTAGTTATAATAGAAAATGAAATCTCATTTTATTGAATAAATAAAACAGGCTAATCTAATAATAAAAATAGTTTATTCAATCAAACCAAATAATCTAACTTAAGAATGACAGTAATCATGCTATATAAATAAAAAATCATACCTCTAATCATAAAATCAAATCGTATCATGAAACTTTGGAGTTAACGATGGCTGTAGTTTCTTCTACGTTCTTAAAAATTACATGACCTGTGGTTTTCAAATGCTTCTCCTTCCCTTGGATGATAGATTCAAGCCTGTTCTTCTCGTTTGTTAAAACATCAACTTGGTATTTTAAAAACTTGACACGTGACTGTAGAAACGGGACATCAATATAGTATCTGTCGATCCATGATAGGCAGACATTGCATTGTGATTGTGAGGCGTTTGCATCAGAATGAATAATATTATGGATCGGAGAACCCTCCATATGGATAGCCGATTTATTGTAGAGCTGGACACCAGGAAACTCTGGGTTGTCTTTCAAACAAGGATGCAAATTATCGACAAAGTTATAGGGTCGGTCAGGGTATAGCCTGAATGACACAGAGTCTTCCTCTGCAAGGAATTTGTCAATTTTGGATTCTGAGCTTTCGTTAACCTCAATCATGATAATCGGATCTGCACAAGAGCTTTCCTTATTTCAAAGACTTCGATAAATTATCCTGCCAACTCTTTTGTTTTTGAAATTGACATCAACATTACTTTTAAACTTCTTTCCTGTAGATTTCCTTGCAATTTTAACACTGTCCTTTGGATATGTAACCGGTTGACTAGCCTGTTGAATAACCTTAGGGTAGATCAAGGGTTCGTTGTTAGGGGAAGATTCATAAGCCTGGGGAGGTGGAAGAGATGTTGTCGGGTGGACAAGGGTTTCCTCAACGACGGGCTTATCTACTTCTCCCAATTCAGGGTTACCAAAACCATTTCATGTATTAAACAAATCCCAACAGTCATTTTGTGATTCTAACTGATGTATGAGGATAATTTTAATCAGGCCGTGGTGAAAAATACTTGAGTCTGACCTCTGTTTCTTAAATCTTTTCCCCATTTTATATAGACTTATGAGTAGATAATATGGCATATTCAAAGGGAAACCCATAAAACTCATAAGCATGCGTAAATGATATAAAAATACAAGTCTGAACCATCCCTCACATGTATCAAATTATTTTACCACAACGAGTAAATCATGCCATCGAACTTTCAGGAATGAAATTGGCATACCTCTATCACAGCTGGTTATTTTTCGCAACGTAAATATCAGGGTCCAAGGGACTTCCTCCACTTTCGCGTTTTTAAACCATTTCTGACCAACCACTAGCAATATTGTGTCTTGACTCAGGAATTCCTCGGTTACCTCCAATTGCACATCACCAACTTTTTCCCTACAACCATCAAAGGATAAGGCGAACTCTTGGGCAACCTGAAGATTAAAACCCTAAAAATTCTTGATGAAAACATGCCAGCCATTTCTTTCCAAATCCTCCCTAGGATCATCATATGAGAGCAGGGTTTGGACACCATTTGGTTCAATCCTTACTACAGGGGCCATACTGGATGGGAGGGTAATCAAAGCACAACATACAGGTAGGGTTTGCAAAAACAAAATAGAGCCATAAACCCGAGCCTAACAATACACGTTGTAATGACTCATACGACGAGAAGGGTGTTTAATCAAAATGCATGTGAAGAGGTTTGTGAAACCCGAGACCATCCTAAGAAGTAATGGCAATCTATACATCGTATTCCAGCTTGGTAATGAGTACGAGCTAGGACCAAAGTACTCAGAACAAACATAAGTGCATGCATCATGGTTTGATTACAAAGTTGGGTAAGTTTAAAAAATCGAATAATCAAAAGTTTTATGAAAGAAATGTGATCAAAAATCAAACCAAAACTAATACAAAAAAAATCAAATGGTGGGGGTCTTTTGTTTGTTAAAAATATCAATCTCTTAGGCATGCTTAGAGTTGACAGGGTCAAAAATAAAATAGGGTAATATCTTCATGGCAAGGAATCAAACTCCATGACAAATTAAATAAACCATTTGCCTTCAATGAAACTTTTTAAAACAAAATGGTAATTACAGTCGCAAGTTTTCATGCTTTCAGTCATGAAAACGAAGCATGAATAGACGATAAGTAAAAAGAAACGATTTACAATTGTTGTTTAGGAGACTGCTCATGAAGAGCAATAAAAATTCATAGACCTTGTGTAGGCAGCTCACGGAGGTCATTTTATAAAAATAACAATTATATTATTGTTGCCAACAGGCTGACACATGGCACTTATTTTTAACATTTATGTCAGATGATTCGTACGATTTCATGTTACATGTGTCACCTCTCCTTTCTTGACACATCATCAACAAGGGCGTCATCTCTACCATGTCACTCCGGGACATTTCCCTTCGGGAGTTTAAAAAAAATTGAGTTCACAATCGTCGAAGTATCAAAGCATCGAAGTATTGGATTTCACAAAAAAAAGTAAAAAGTGTTTCAAAGAGTTAATAAAACATTTAATAACTTTAATTAATCATGATTAAGTACTAATAAATAACTTCGCAAATTCGTCTTTCCGAAGATTTATATCATGCTACATCCAAAACTTCCAACCATTAAACCGTCGAAGTATGAACCGCACTTTTAAACAAATGAACTCCCGGAGCTCTGAAGTTCCAAAGCCCGGAAATATATATAATGGTTTGAACATTTACTCCGAGAATTTGGCCTTCAGAGGATTTCTATCTTCCTTCATTCAAAACCTCCAAATGTCAAACCGTCGAAGTATTAATGACGTTTATGATTGGCTAAAGTTAAGATTTGAGTAAATATTGTGATTTTCCAAGTAATAAATTCCATTAGATTTTTAATAATCTCTCTGTCAATAAATCAATATGAAGATTGATATATTTTATGAATGAAATATTTCAAGTCATTTTTCCATTTGCAGTTAGATTTTTTCATTCAGTAATTAAGAGATTACAAACTTCTCTTGTTACAGGAAGGTTAATTTCATTTTCGTGAGGATTGTGGCGCCACACAAAGAAAATGAAGGAGCATATGAAGCGCCAGCACATCAAACCATAACTCAACAATATCTTCATTTTGATTTTCCATTGGGATTGTATTCTATATTTCGAGCATATATTGTGTAAAGTCCAACTACTTTTAGTTGAGACAATTTTTGTATAAATAGATAGACATTAGATCTATTGGAGGCGGATTCTAGCCCAATATTTGCGGCTTCTAGCCCAATATTGGTTTCTTATAGCCTAATGTAAAAGAGAAAACTTTTTGAATACTAATACAAGTGCAGACAGAGATTCTAAGTTTCATTCAATTTGAGTTATCTGCTCCCTATGTGTTTCCATCTCTTGTGAATTTCTTTCTGTAGTTATTGAAGAGTGAATTATTGCAATTTAGTAAAACACTTATTCTGATCATAATATATCATAAGTCCATTTAGTCACATATTTTCCTCTGTTCTTACTGTGAGTTAAAACAAGACCTATGACCTATGTGAATTGTTTCATTTTTAATCTCCTTTCAAGGGTACACTATCTAATTTTCTTCTGCTACAAACAAGGTGAGACTTATCTATAATTGATACCTGGCTTTGTTTTAACAGGTTTTTTAATCATTTCTACATCATTTGAAATTAAAATTATGACTTAGATAATGAGATACATCATCTGAATTGTCTTATCATAAATTTCATTTAAAGATTATTTCTCAAAAAAATTGAAGGTAGAAGAAAGCACTTATAAAAATGTTTCATTTAAAACTTTGATGCCTGACATTATTCTCTGAGCCTTAGAATAAATCTCACGAACAACATATTTTTGGCACCATTGTTGGGGACAGTTTTGAAGGTCTATATATTCCCTAGCATACGACAAAGCTTAGATCTATTCCTTGATGGTGAACAAGGGATAGGCATTCAACTGGATCTGATCATTCACCTGGCGACTCCTTGGTTTGAAGACTCCACATGATTCACTGACGACTCCACTGGTTTCAAGATGTCAAGTTATTCTGTTGCTCGGATTGCTGTGAGTTTTGATCCTTTGGAATTTATAAATGTTTTTGGTTTTCCAAACGTTGTTCCTGATATTAAAGAATAAGGAGATTATCTTCCTAGTTTTAGAGAGGATAAAGATGATAATCCTACACAACACTTGTTTGAGTTTCATAAGGTTATGGATCAACTAGATATTCATCATGAAGATGTTTTGATGAAACGGTTTTTATTCTGGGAGGAGATGTTCATCATTGGTACAAGTCTCTTCCTCCTTCCAGCATCTCATTGTTAAAATAATTTCATGCTTCCTTCCATAAGTATTGCAGGAGGATCTATCAAGTTGATCTTATTTTTGAAGAATATTGCAATTTAGATTTCATAGAACAAGATTGTAAATATAATCAGTTTGTTGATGAAAAATTAGAACATGATAGCAATTGTGGTCAAATATATGAAGAAGAATTTGCAGAAAAACAAGATCTCCTTCAAACAGATCAAGAAAATTTATATGAAGAAGACTTTGAAGTAAATAAAGAAGAGGTTTCTTGCAACAATAAGAATTAAGATGACATGATTGAAAGTAAAAATGAAGAAATACATTTAGACCATCGAGTATTTCAAGAAGATCAAATACTAGATGAGGAATCTTTTGTTGATCAAGATCCTTGTGAAGGCAATGGCTTATTGAATACCATAATAAATCATCTCTTGGAAAAGATGATTTTGGTAATGATACTGACAATGGAAATGATACTCTAAGTGCATTTGTCATTGTACCAAATGTTCATAGTAATTATTGTCTATTGGCACAGGGGAAGACCCAAGGTTCAATGCTTCAACATCACACCAACACCCTAACTACCGGTCCTTTCAGCAACACCTACGAAGAAGATGAAGTCTCACCCAAGGTAGAGGCAAGGGGGCTTGCAAGACTCAGGTGTCTACAACCTAGCTGGGACACAGATATGTGATCACAACACTTAACAGAGAACTTAGCCAACAATATTCATTAAGTTATGATCCTTATTCACATCACAGATTAACCCTTATTATAGATCAGAGAAGTAGTAATCAAGATCAAGCACATCTAATCATTTATCACATAACATCCTAGAAGATCTAGCATTCATTAATATATAAAGAACTAAGCATCAATGGATCTACCTATCATGCATCAAGAATAGTGCACTAATAAATCAGATAAGTAAACAACATGAACAACATTGCACAAATCACATTGACACAGGCTATACGTGGTTCACCCCAGTGTGGGGCTACGTCCACCAACTTCTTCTTCTTCTTCTTCTTATTTGTTAGTCTTCAAGCTTCTTAAATTCCTCTGCTCCTGTGCACGAAGATAAAGAGCCAACTCCACCAAGGGACAGGAGATCCACATGCACCTCGCCAGATCCTCCTTCCCTAAATTAGGTTAGGTCACAAAGCCTTACACAATCTGTGCAAGAAGTCTCTTACAATACTCTTTGCATGAAGCCACTATTCATGAACTAAGCCAATGACCTATCTAATCCAATTACTACTTTACTTACATCGCCTAGCTACTTATTTATACATTACAAAAAGGCCTAAGGATGGGTAAACCCATGGGCCGACATCCCATGCCCGTTACATAAACCCTAAAAGCCCAAAAATCCCGCAAAATGGGAGAGATTATGTGGTCTCCACTTCGCCTGGGCACTCCATCTTCGACTAGCCTGTTGAAGTCCCAAAAATGGTCAAACATAACCAATGTTTCCTCAAAACTTGGTCGAGGGCCAAAAGGCCCCCAACAGTCACTATGATCTGGGTAATACCTCTTTGAAGGCCTCGAGCTTAGCTCGATCTTCCTCGACTTGTTGCTTCGCCAAAGCCTCCTGCTCGGCAAACTCCTGAATTACTTGCTTGGTGACAGGCCCTTCCAGGAGTTGTTCCACTGTTGCAACCACCTGTTCCAACTGTGAGCCTTGTCCCTCGATCTCTTCAAAAAGTGTGTAGGATTTGTCCTGCACTGGTTGGAGTCTCTGTGTCACCTCCATAACTCTGCTCTGGATGGCAGTGACCTGCTGCTGAACTGCGTGCTACTCATGTGACCTCTTCATCTTTTCCACTGTATTAAGTAGCTTCATCTATGCTTTCACAGTCGACGCATGGTGCTTCGCCTCCTAGAGTTGTGCCTCCAATGTCCTCAACTTCGGGTCTTCTGTAAGGTGCTCATAGGTCTATGCACTTTGGTCACTTAATTACTTACATTCTAAGGCCAACACCCTAATTCTTTCTACTACGCTCTTGGCAGTTTCTTCCCTCTGATCTCTCACTTCTTGCGGAGCGCTAGGTACTGCTTGGATTTCTAGCTCTGCTACTCTTTCTTGAAGTTGTTGAATGGCTTCAGCGAGCTTCCCCGCTTGCATCTCATGGACTCTGGTTCCTCCTCTGCCAAACCTGACACAGAGAGGAGTGCTCTAGTCACGACCTCTCTAACCCCAATCTTCTCCTCGAGTAGCTGGTTTTTCTCTTTCTGGATTTTATCTTTGTCCTCTTCGAACTTCGCCCTAATGCCATATTTTTCTTTCTGTGCAACCCAAAGTTTCTTTAAGGCCTCCTCCTTTTCTTGCTTCAAGGCCTCTGTGGCCTGCTCCTTTTCTTCTTGGACTCGACAAAGTTGAGCCTCTATTGCATCTTCTAATCTGCGTAATTGGGTGGGTTTATCCCCCAATTCTACACTTTATGATGAAGAAGGTGCAGTAGGCACTGTGTGGCTCGAATAGAGGGATTATTGGATGTCTTTGAATTCTTTCTCGATTCTTTCATACAGTGTCTCTTGCTTTGCCTCATGTCTCTGCAAGATTATTCTAAAGCATCCTCGATGGTTGTGATGATGAGATGGATATCATCCACTCTAAGCACATTCTGCGACTGAGGCTTATTGGCTCGGTATTTCTTCCATGCTGAGGGTTTTTGTGGAGAAACCTTCCTTTTCTTTCACGTCTCAGCCTTTGTAAGGGGATCCTTTGGCAGTGTCAATTCACCTTATTCTTGATTGTCTTCTTCCCCTTCCTCCTCTTGGTTTACTTCGTCGCCTCCTCCTCCTCCAAGTGAGTCAGGCATAGTTTCTTCTAATGCATTGTCCTTCTCCTCATTGTCGATGTCCTGCACTTCCTCCTTTTTCTTCTTTTTATTTGCATTTCTTTGTCCATCATACTCAGCCTAGGTGACCAAAGGACTTCCAATGATGTCGGGCTCGAATATTTATTCATCTTTGACTAGTACAAGGATTTTAGTTGGCCATTCCTTAGTAATTTCCTCCATATATTCATCAGTCAATTTATAGTAGGATTGCAGCTCCTCCTTACTTTCGTCCCTGCGCACAGTGATGTAGATGAAGTGTCGGTTAGCATGGAACTTCACTAATGGCATGTATGTATGAAAGGTGTTCAGGGTCATTCAGGAGAATGATTCAATGGCACACTTGAGTTGTAGGTAGTAAGCGTGGAACACTGCATTTGATTTCCACTGCTTCGCCATATCCCTCGTATACCACAAGGTGGTGAACCTTGCAGCCAATGGCTCCAATGGCTTGACGTCTAGGAATGTCACTCCCTCCAACATCTCCCAAGTGAAAAATTCAATGAGAATTAACAACCAACTGAAGTGAAATTCGTAGCCTTGGTCTTGTGCTTTGCGATAGTCCTTATCCAACTCATTGACGAGGTAGCTCACCCAATTCATCTGCATTCCTTCGACACACTTCCCTGCAAGGTCAACTGCGAACCCTGTGACCTGTGTCGGATGTTTCTTTCGGACGATCTTGCCAGCTATTAGCTGACAATCAAGGTGCACTGTGCCATCCTGGATGGAGGCTACCTTGTAGCCTCGCTTCCCCTTATCTACATCGCCATAGGCCTCCTTGATGCATTGTGCCAAGGAGCGATATGATGTCTTTCCTGGGTAGAAATGGTGAGGGTCCGGTCCTTGCATGCTCAATCCAATGATGAGGTGGATCAACATCGGATCCATAGTGATGCACCTATCCAACCAAATATAACCTCCATGGTAGCACGATAGGAGGATTTTAATGCACGCATTAACCTCCTGATGTTTGTCGAAGTGGGGGATCTTCATCACGTTTAATATCGTCAATCACGCAATATCTTTAATCCATGGCTAGGGAACTATATTGGGCTTCTTCCTAGTCGTCTTCGTCAGGTACCTATGTGGTGCGAGCATCGTATAGTTATTCCATTCTCTAAGGTTGAAATCACTGATCTTAAGAGTTGGGATCAGTCCCAACTATGGTCTGACTGCACCTATCCCCTTTGGGAGGCACGCAGTGATTAGTGTGTACTCAAAATCACACAGGATGTTTTCATGGCTAACTGCGCCAGCCAAATGCGGGATGTAGTCGAGATGTTTTCACTTTCACCAGATCATCGCGGTGCTTTCTTATTTTTTCAGTCGTGATTCGGCTAGACCATCGTGAAGTCGAGGGGGGTGCTTTCAATCTGCCCGTCGACGATTCCTGTATTCCTACAGACATGACTTTCTCAACCATGAGGTCGATCTAGATCTCTTCTACAGATTTCTCTAGCGTGCTATGCTCGCCCGACATTCACACTTGTAATAAAATAACTCAGGTAAGCGACACTCAAGGTAATTGAATCAATGGCTAGGTATAGGAAGTATAGTGTGGTATGAAATCACTTCTCTATTAGCTCGGATATTTTGGTTTGCAAAAAGTGGTCCCAGTGCAGAGTCTGACGGGTTTTTTGGTTTGCAAAAAGTGGTCCCTGTGCAGAGTCTGACGGGTTAAATAAGCAATGTCATAAAGGATTCCTCCAATGCGCAAGACTGCCTCAATCAATACAATCCCATCCATTATGGCGTGGTCTCAACGGTCCAAGGGTAATTTTTCTGGAAATAACTATGTTTCTAGCCGTTCTGCAGTGTCATTATAACTATTGGGATGCCTCCAATGGTCATATAGCTTCGTCGAGGCGAAGTACCATTCTATGTTGTTTTTATATTCCGACAAGGTTCAAGTTCTGCAAGCCTGCTTTCTGTGAAGTCTTCTCTGGATCTTCCTACTATCTTTCTAACTTTTCTTTCTTCTTACTGAAATTTCTTGTCTTCTTTCCTATGATCTAAGTCTCTGTATTCCTCTTTCCATTAGTATTCTTATCTTCTCTTAGTAAAGTGGCTTTGCATTGTTGAGGGTCTTTCAAAGGGTTCGAGTGTAATACCTCTTCTCTTACTATTTCCAGGGCGGGTTCTCTTCCCTCATGCATGGACAGGTTCTTTAAGACTTCTTGTGTTCTTTCAACTTCGATAGCTAACTCTCTTGCCTTCTATTGCTTCGACTTGTCCTCTTGTTCTTGTATTAATCACTCTATTTTTCTAGCCATGAAGTCCCTTAATTATTGTTTTTTCTATTATGTAGCTTCCTCCTCTTCTTTCCTTCGGTTATGATCTTTCTCAATCCAGGTCTTTCCTAAAAAAAGCACAAACGGGGCGTTTTTCTCAACAAACTTAATGACCTCAAATTATTCTTCGGTCAATTTTCCATGAGAAATCATAGGTACATTAATAACTCTTCCACATAGGGTTATCATCTTTCCTTTAAACAATCCTATCCTTCCCAATGAAGGGACCATAGCAGGATTTCCCAAAATTTCCCAAGTGTTTTCTAGCATAATATTCACATGTGTTTCCTCATCTAACACACAGTCTATGTTGAAGTCTCCTATTATTGTTTCTATGCATTGCTTCTCTTTTAAGATCTTTGGTAGATTGATGTCTCTGCGGTCCTTCAGTGTTTCTTTCAGCTATAATAACATAGTCTCTGATTCTTTTTGTTTCTTTAACATATCCTTAGTTTCTTGACCTTCTTCATAGTTTTCTTGTCTCATATTCATCTTTTCAACTTTAGCAATCATTCTAGGGCAATCCAAAACCTTGTGACCAATAGCTTTACAACAAAGAAAAATAGGACCTACACCAGGGAATTCCTTAGCAAGATGTCCTGGTCTTCTACAATTATAACACAATGTCAATCCTCTATTTCTCTTAAACTATCCCAAACCTTTCATGTACTATGCACTGGGATCACAGTGATGGACCTGCAATCTGCAAAAATTATTTCTAGGGTCCTGCATCCACTTGATAGTCCAAAAATTATTTCTATGCATAGGAATAACATATATTTCACTACCTCTATCAAATTTGTTCATATCAAATCTTCCTTATTCTAGTTGTGCCCTAGCTTTCAGACTAGGACAAAATCTATCAAACATACCTAGACTCATACTTTCAAAGAAAAAATTTCCACTTATCTTACCTTTACCAAAGCACAAAGCTTTAATATCTTACCTCTTTTCTTCAGATCGGGCTTCTCTCTTAGCATAGATCTTCACAAATCAAGTAGAATACTGTGCACTACAGCAACATATCTATGCACAGAGATTTATCTTTTCTTCAGTTCCTAGAAATCACAGTTTCAGGTCTCGACAACGAAACCATTTGATGGCACAGGGGTAGACCCAGGGTTCAACGCTTCAATAGCGCACCAACAAAACCCTAACTACTAGCCCTTTTGGAAACACCTACGAAGCAAATGAAGTCTCACCCGAGGTAGAGGCACAGGGGGTTGCAAGACTCAGGTGTCTACAACCTAGCTGGGACACAGATCTATGATCAAAACACTTAACAGAGAACTTAGCCAACAGTATGCATTAAGTTATGATCCTTATTCACATCACAGATTAACCCTTATTACAGATCAACGCAATAGTAATCAAGATCAAGCACATAGAATCCGAGTAGATCTAACATTCATTCATATATAAATAAATAAGCATCAATGGATCTACCTATCATGCATCAAGAACAGTGCACTAAGAAATTAGATACATAAATAACATGAACAACATTGCACAAAGCACATCGACACAGGATATATGTGGTTCCTCTACTCATGTGCACGAAGCCAAAGAGACAACTCCACCAAGGGATAGTAGATCCGCGCACACCTCGCGAGATCCTCCTTCCCCGACTTAGGTCAGGGCACAAAGCCTTACACAGTCTATGCAAGAAGTCTCTTACAATACTCTTTGCATGAAGCCACTAGTCATGCACTAAGCCAATGACCTCTCTAACCCAATTATTACTTTACTTACATTGCCTAGCTACTTATTTATACATTACAAAAAGTCCTAAGCATCAGTAAACCCATGGGCCGACATCCCATACCCGTTACCATGGATGATTTTAGGGGCTAAATTTCTCTCATGGGCTAATTTTCCATGGTTTTTCCAAAAATTAGATTCACTATTTTAAAAATCATTCACCCAAACTCTATAGGATAAAATTATTTTACCTTAAAAATCGCCAAAATTTTATAAAAACTATATAAAATCCTTATAAACTTGAATATTTAAAAAAAAAATATTGCCAAACATTTATAGTTGGCATATGAAGGATTAGTAAGATTCGCCAAGGTTTCTACATTTTAAAACAAATTTCCATCCTTAAAATCATCCTTGTCTGTTACATAAACCCTAAAAGCCCAAAAATCTTGCAAAATGGGCGAGATCCCGCGGTCTTTGCTTCACCTGGGTGCTCCGTCTTCGACTAGCCTATCGAAGTCCCAAAAATGGTCAAACACAACCAATGTTTCCTCAAAACTTGGTCGAGGGCCAACACTGTCATGATCAAACTATTGTTCTAAATTCTTATTTTGATCAAGCTGCTATTATTCGGTAACCATTACTAGATCATCAAGAAATGGAGGCTTTCGAAAGTCAAGGTTCAGAAATTTTATATAATCAGCCTATTTATGATGAGTATCCAGAAGATGAAGAAGAGCATATTTCTTTCCCAACATGCATGGAAACATACAATAGTTCTCCTTTGTTTGATAATGGTGATGAATGTTATCTTGAAGTTGATGAGTAGCAAATTATTTATTTTTCTTCAAAGAAACATTTTCAGCTGGAAACCAATCAGCAACATCATAAAAATAATCAACATGTGGATGACAATGATGAAGAAGATTCTTGGACATGCAATGAAGAAGATAGGGAGGGGTTATTGGAGCAGTTGATCTCTTCTTGTTGTTTACCAACTGTTGAGCAGTAGACTAGTGAGCCCCAATGTTACATTATTGCGCCAAAAAAAAGAAAATATCAGCAGTGGACAAAGTGTGCAAAGGCATTTTAGACTTTGAAAATTCTTTATCTTTTCATGATCCAGTGGTTGTTTGGTTGGAGTATTTTATTCAAGAGGTCCAAAATGTTGCAGTGTTTTTTGTGCAACCAAACTTCAGCAGTAAGCACAAGCTACCTATCCATTCTTTGCTGCAAAAAAAATATTATATTTTCATTCCTTCATTTAGCAGCAAGCAAGGTATGTTAAGTAATCCACTATTTGCATGGCTCCATTGGAAATTTCATATTAATTGATCAATGGAATTTTTCCTGATTAGTGTAGGGCCAATGTATATAAATAAGTTTTCCAAATCAACATTTCATTTCATCATTCTAGTTCAGCATTTTATTGTAGTTCAGTAGTTCGGTTCTCAGTTTGGCATCCAATATGGTTCAGTTTTTTAGGAATTATGACTCCATAGCCCAATGAGAGGGTTCAGAGATTGACATGGTTGATTTCAGGTCGCAGAAGGATGAAGGTGCGTGGTCTATTGTTCTTGGGTCTTTTCACAATAGATCTTGTTGAACATGAGATGAGACTCAGAAAAAAAAAACTCGACACTCATCTTTTCATCTTTTTTATTTCTCTAAAAATAGGAGATAAATAAATAATATTCCTTCGTGAAAATTCAAAAGAAAAATAAGGTATGAGTTCTTATTATTCTTTATAATCTGAGTAAAATTTAAATTGATTGAAATAAATGCAAAGGAAGTTTTTCTCATGATGATTTTATCACCTGATCTAAAAATTGGAGATGTAGAAAACATAACTCGAAGTGTCATGATGAAAATTTCTAAAGCCATATCTGGTATAAAAAATATAAAAAATAATAATAATAAATAAGATCAAAATAAGTTTGAACTTAATACACAAACCTGTATGGGATTAGGACATTTTTTATGCAGATCCTCAGAATCCTTGATTTGGTTATTTTTACCTCTCCCCAAGTTCTTTCCAATTCAGATTTTATTTCTTCTTTCTCGTCCTTTTTAGTCTTCATAGAAATAAAGAGACTCGGCCCGACTCTGAAAACTCAAAAGCATGTTTTCAAAACAAGATTAGGTGAAAAAATTTACGTTCCTTGATTTTAATTGAAAAAGTATGTATAGGCTAATCCTTCTAATTTTAGCTCTGATATCATATTTTAAACCGACAAACTCATTGAAGGTTTATCCCTGAAATGATTAAAGTTCCCAAAACAATTCTCCTATAGGCGAAGGTGTACTGAAAATTGGAAGAAAGTTGATTTCAAAGTATTCTTAAAAATTTTGGCAAGCCTTCTTTTCTTTTTAAAAGATTTTAAATAGATATCATCCCTAGCCTAGGGTTTGCCTAGGGTTTGATTCTGGAATGATTCTCTATCAAGGTTAAGGTGATCGAGGGTGGCTTCAGCCTATGGTTGGGTGAAAATATTTCTATATTGTCTATGGTTAGACGAGCACATCCATTACTTTCTAATAGGTTATGGGACCACATTATCTTCGGACAGTCTAACCGCTGGAAGATAGATTGGGAAGATTTTCTTAGTTGCAGTTGCAGTTGCAGCTAGTTTTTGCTATAGCAACAAAACCCTAACTCTCTCGTTGAGGCACCTTAAGTGAACATATTGACCTAATTTCTGGATAGACTAGTGCACCCTAGCCTAGCGCATCCCCTAGTACTCTCAGCAAGCTAAAACGTCAAGTTTGAGTTTTTGGTCAAAATCAATGGTTGACCAAGTCAAAGAAATTATGACTTACTCTATGAAGTTAGAAAACAAGTTAGAATGGGATTCTAACTTCAAAGCATGGAAGAAAAGGATTGACCTCATCCTTTCCAAGAATAAAGTATTGAATATCGTGCAAGAAAAGATCGTGGAACCACAGTTCGAAGAAGGAAAAGAGAAGGAACCTCAAAACGTTGCAGTTACGGAGAAGTTCAAAGACAATGACATCAATTCCATGAGTATCATAGTGTACTCTATAAAATACCACCCGATACCCTACATCTCCCATCTTGAATCATCTAAGAAGATGTATGATGCCCTAACAAACCTCTTCTCAGTCAGAAACATTGGACAAGTAATGAGTCTGAAGAATGAGCTCTGTGACATGAAAATGAATGGTTATGATAACATAACATCATAATTTGTGAGAATCTCTCAGTTAAGATACCAACTACAATCTATTGAAGAGATCATTTTAGAGAAGGAACTTGTAAATATAGTACTCAATGGTCTTCCCAAGATATGGGATGCATTTTCTGCAAGCATGAACACAAGGAAGGAGTATCCTACATTTGAAGAACTTTGGACTTGTTGTGCATAAGAAGAATCGAGGATTAGTGCAAAAGAGAAACCCCAAAAGAAATACGATGATCAATCCTTCACAGCAAGATTCAAGAATTTCAGGAATAAAAGGAAGTTTGGCTCCAGGAAGAAATCAAATCAAGAGAAAGATATGACAAAAGTACAATGCTTCAACTGTCAGAAATATCGTCACTACAAGAATCATTGTCCCGAGCTAAATAAAAGGAAGGAAATACACAAATCATCAGTTTCCGAAGAAAGGGAACCCTCAAAGAAGACCAAGCAGGATAAAACAAACTTCTTCTTCTAAGACAAGGTAACAATACTCTGCATAGTTCTTGTACATACCATGTTTACATAGTCTATGCACATATATTCCATATCTACTTCTTAGAAGGTAATATGTTCAAAGAGAAACCATATCTATGGAAGAACAACAAGATAAGGATTGTTATCATGATAACCACAAGTCAAGCAATACACATGAAAGGATGAAGTACATCAACAAACCCTGGTAAAAATTCATGTGGAAGTTATTACATAAGCAACAGCTGCAAGATAAGCCGAAATAAGAATCAAACTTAAAGAAACCTAAAAGAAGTAAAGACATAAATAAGTCAGAAATCAAGAGGAAATTGGAAAAGGACTTATGACACTTTGCAGAAGTCAATAAGGATGCAGACGGAAGTGTGGGCTCTCTTAGTTGGAGGGAGTTTATTACAGAATTCCAAAAGAAGAGCATGCATTCATGCATGAATCAAGGATTATGAGGGAGATAATCCTAAATAATATGATCCATTGAAGATGATGAAGTATATATCCATGGTAGCAACCATGAAAAGAAGCACGTGTTCAACTGTGACTTTAGAATAAGTCTTCTTTGAAAAGAATCCTTAAAGTATCCCTAGTTGTCCATCCACATCCATGATCCTATGATGAAAGAAATAATTTGTAATCTTTAGGGCATGGAATCTATAGAAAACTCCATGGACCCAAGAGATAAACAGAAAAATGAGGAAGAACATGAATATTCCAGGAGAGAAAGAAAATCCAAAACAACCAATTATTGTATCGAGAATCACAAGATTACCAGCCTGATCTGAACTCACTAAAAGCAATAAAGAAGAGGAAATGAAAGTTGTGATGAAGAACAGTGTATGGAAGACTTATGAATGTAAGCATTGCAATATCCAGAACTAGAGGTTCTCCCATATGGAGGGAGAATACTATGATGATTGCTTGTTCCAGTAAACTAGACATACCTCTACATGAGCCATTATATCGTCTGCAATATCCATGGGTTGGATTTTGCATCAGATGAATGAAAAGATTGTTCTACAAAATAATTGAACAAAGAGAATATGTAGAGCAACCTCAAGGATTTGAGGTATACCCTTGTATGCAAATGGAAGAAGACAACTTGGTGCAGAGCCTCCAATGCATAGCAGAAGCATGGTGAAAAACCTTCTATAACAGAGATATTGTATCAGAATGGTTACTCATAACTCCAGGATGATGGATTTCCAATCCATGAAAATATCTCATGATGACAGAAGAAGTGCCACTTGAATATGTTCTAGTTTGATCTTTGCCACGATGTTATGAGCTAGCAGGAAACAAAAGAGTTGAATCCAACTATGATATACTAATATGATCAGATCTATAGCCTCCAGAGAAAACCAATTTTCTAGAAAGACCGAAGTACATTGAGATAAAGCATTACATTCTTTGTGATGAAGTCCAGAAAAGATAAGTGGTTCTCCAATATATCTCCACAGATAAGAAGATAAGCAGATATTTTGGGAAATCCTCTGCCCAAGATGAAAGAGTTTGTGTACTCAAGAAACAAGTTGGAGCTCATGGAGACAACTTCCTTATTGGAAAAGGAAGAGATGACTCCCAGGTTGGGAGGGAGCACTGATGTGTTATTGATTTATGGATAATCATTTTTTCAGTTCGAAAAATGGTCCAGGATGAGTAGTTCCCTTTCCAGTTTGGAAAGTGGTCTGAGATTTCTAATGGACATGCATTTTCCAATTCAAAAAATGGTCCAGATCGAACGATCATTTTCGTAATGAAAATGGTTCAATGGATTGTTGATGTACCATAGACAGTGATTCCCCTTGTGTCTAGCATGGGGGAATGATCTAGGACAGTATTTCTTCTTGACGGTCACTCTCAGTATTGATCAAGAAGATTGGTCTGCCTCGTCGGACAGTCATTATTTCGAAGCTCACAGTTGTGAGCAATTTTGAAGAATGGTTTGTTTTGGAGGTTGGTGCAGGATAGTCATTTCCTTAGGAAATGGTCCAGATAGTCATTCCCTAGGGAAGATTAATTCTCTCCAGGTTTCACTTTATTTAGTGCCAGAGGAATGGCCCAAATAGGTGAATGGTCCAAGTTCAACAATCAAGGACATGCATTCCCTAGGGCAGACTCATTCTCTCTAGGTTGCACTTTTTTTAGTGCTGGAGGAATGGCCCGGATAGGTGAATGGTCCAGACTCATAAATCAGGACAGACATTCTTCCTGGCTTGAGAAGAATAGTACAAATAGCTCATCGTTGATGTTTTACATTCTGAGGGAAGATTCTCTTCCAAATATTACAGATGTGAGTGGAAGAATGGCCCAGATGACTCAGTTTATATCATAACATTGTTTTTATGTGCAGGTTGATATCAAATGATATGATTGTTATGGAGATTGTATGTCTCTGGATAGTAGATGTATTGTACTGTGGTGGATGTGTTCCACTAATTGTGACTATATGTCACTGATCAAGTATCTATGTGCTACTTGGTGTGGTAGTGTACCAGTGGATTGTAGTTTTGTACTACTATGGATAGACACAGTTTTGTTCTATTGAATGACATTGTTTTGATTACCTTGTAGACTATCAGTAGTGTTGAAAATGATTATCATCTATATGGATGATCAGTGTACTGATGGATAGAGATTCTCCATATGGAAAATGGTCTAGAACATCTATTATTCTAGGACATATGCTCGGATTAGAAGAATGAATTTTGTATCACTCCTTGAAGTAAGTGACTTATTCAACATAATCTTTGATTACTGAGATGGAGTATGGTTTCGAGAGATGATGCAGTTGATGTTGTCAGATGACACTAATAGTGATGATGGTGTTCATGATCTAATCATGAGATAGTCTGTACGACTATGATGATGCTACCGATTCAATGGTATGTTTGTGCTCAAGACCATTTCCTTCAATACCTCCCTAGCTAGGAGGGAGTGTTGATATTATGGTAGCTGCAGGAGGTATTTACTTCCACATGTAAACCTGACGAGAATAGAATATTCTGGGAAGTAAGAAGAAACCCTAAATAATTGGTTAAGAACCTTAGAAGACAAGTCGGCTCAGGAAAATGATTTGTATTAGGTTATTATTCTCCAAGAGAGAAGTCAGCTAGAAGAAATGTTTTATACTAAGTAATTAGCACCCAGAATGAGAAGTCGGCCCAAGCAGTCTGGTAGAAACAGTATAAATATAGGAGGCCAGTCTTCATTCTAGCCAGTATTCTCAGAACTGCAGAAGCACATTTGTGCGCACTGCAATTGGACAGTTTGTGCGCAAGTCTTGGAAGGAGTTGTTATTGCCATCTCTACATTTTGTATTCTTGGTCTCTCTCTCTGGGTTGGACTCTTTGATCAGTCTTGATTATTATTTCTTGGTGCGCTATCCTTGGAGAGAGGTGTGCTATCTTGTTTGGCTATCTAGCCTAGGGTTTACTTCCAAAATGATTCTCTGTCAAGGTTAAGGTGCTCGAGGGTGGCTTCGACCTATGGTTGGGTGGAAATATTGCTATATTTTCTATGGTTAAACGATCACATCCATTACTTTCTAACAGTATGTACATACAAATTGATTTCCCCCACTTCAAAATGTTAAAATCCAAGACAGATGGTGAAAGGAAATTCATAATTCAGTTGCCCCCATCTTGTCTGAAAGATATTATGAAAGGAAATTCATACATTGATTGCCCTCATCTCAGCTAAATGAAAATTCGTTAATAGAAGTGGTGAAAGGAAATTCAATGGGAGAAGTAGATAACTTAACCGGGGTACTAAACAGGCTCGCTAGCAGTGAAGCAATACATATGATATTTGTAAGGTTGTCATACATATCTATATATCATACTATGTTATCTAGTTCTTTTTCCAGTGATATTTACATCATGAACCAACTAGATACTCCCTAAATAAATACATTACATCTTCTTAACCTTGAAGCGAACAAAGTCAGTTGGAGCCTGATATTTTAGTTAAAATTATTTTGATTATCTTAAACAATTATGAAATCAATTTTTAGACAAGGAATTTTTTTACTAGCCTAACTTGAGATCAATCATTAAGTATGTTTAAAAGTTTTTGTATTTGGATGAGTTCATTTTTCTATGGATGATTAATTCTTAAATAAAACCAGAAAATGTTTTTCAAAAAATCAAATGACTCCATTTACCCAATAAAGACACTTGGTCTATTGTTGTTTTGTGCCTTACAGGGAGCCACAATCCCCGGATGGAGCCTATGTTAGAACACTTATAATTTTCAACTTTATTTCTTTTGTTTTTACCTCTTAGAAATAAAATTTTACTAAAAAGAAAAAGCTTAGAAAATTACCTTTTAATTTAAAATAAATCCTTGCTCGTTATATATTAATAAGGCGCTTACATTGTCGCCCATCGATTAGTTATACTAAGTTGATCCAATGGTTCTTGTGATCTCTGGAATATAAAATCCCCTCGAGTTTTAAAGGAAAGTCTTTAACGGTCACGTGGCAACTAAATAGTTAAGAGCACGAAATTAATCCAAGGGCCCAGATTTGTCCATGAATTTTGATCGACAGTGGCTGTGTTAATCTTTCGGAGGCCATAACTTGAGCTCTGGGTGTCGGATTCGCACAAATTTTATATTGTTGGAAAGGTATTTTTACGTAGAAGATGATGGTACAGGTTTAAAAGGATGAAGGTTGCTAAATTTTCCCCATAAATTAAAATATCATTCAGATGCATTTTTAATGGGTCTGCGTGACAATTCAACTTCACGAGCTCATATCTTGAGATCCAGGCGACGGATTTGAGAAAATTTTATATCGTTGGAAATCTAAGATGATGAATATCACATATGAAATGATTTTCATGGATAAAAAATTTATTATCATTCCCAGAAAATTAAAACACATTCATCCTCTTTTAGAGGGAAATTAATTAAATTTTAAAAATAAAAGTTTAATTAAAACTTTTATTAAAAAATGAGAGGGACCCATTTTCAATATACTTGTATTAATGATGTCAGTTCATTAATGGGGAATTAATGAGGCATTAATTAAAGGGAATGTTTCAAGAAGAAACTTGTACGGGAATTTCAAGAGAGGAAGAAAACCCTAACTACTCAAGTAGTTAGAAAATCTCTTCTTAAAAAGAGAAGAAAGGCTTCATCAAAGGGTCCAATAATCAGTATTTTCAGATGGGAAAGGAAGAATATAAGAGGAAGAAGAAGGTACATCCATGGCTACACAATCAATATTTTGATAAAAAGAAAGAAATCTCCATCTTCTCCATTCTTTTTATTTCTTCTACACCATTTCTCATAGTTTTATGCTTGAATCTCAAAGTTGGGCACAAGGATGAGTTCTTGAGTGTTCCTCTTGTATTATTCTAAATACTTTTCTTATATTATCATGGAGTATTTATAGACATATATATGAATGTCAAATATTTTGTAATTAAGAACATTTTTCATGAATAAACTCCACAAAGAATTGCTCCGGGATTGATCTTGACTGTATCTTGTAACTTTGAGTTTTAAGTATGAGATATTTGAGGTTGACCTTGTTGACATGTTTATAGGAAGAGTGTGATTTTCATTGATGGTAAGAATAGAAGGTGGATCAGAAAGCGATAAATCTCAGGAGGAAGAGCTACAATGGTCGTTGGATCACCAATCCAAAGGACCTTCAACTGAATACCCGACAATTGTTGGATCATTCTAAGTGGAAGGACATGATAAGATAGAAGAGCAGCACCAAAGATATATTGAGCCATCGATCTAAGAACATGATCGATGCACAACATTTGGTTCATGTCAAAATTTGCAAGGAGGTTACTATTCGGGGAATCTCACTTTGGAAGAATTGGCAACTTGAAAGTCGAATTACCCGAAGCCCAAATCTGAAATAAATAAGGACCATCGGATCTGGAAAAAATGTGATGACTGTTGGATCATTTTAAGTGTAAGGATAGGATAAACGGGGCAAAACGATTGAGAATTTGATTATCCAAATTTCCATCAGTCATCGTATTGAATTAATGGAAGGATAATATAAGCAAGGGTTGATATCTGAGATCTCGATCATCCGAATTTTCGTCATCCATCGGATTGAATTAATGGAAGGATAGGGTAAGAAAGGGTTGAGATATGAGATCTCGATCACTTGAATATCCATCAGTCATCAGATCACCTTAAGTGGAAGGATAGGATAAGAAAGGGCTGAGATATGAGATCTTGATCACCCAAATTTTCGTATGTCGTCGGATCGAATTAAATGGAAGGATAGGATAAGAAAATATGGAGAGTCATAGGATTTAATCCAAGGAAAAGTTGCATCTCATATAGATCGAGCCATTGATATAAGATATTGATCAAACAAACATCATTTTTTTCAGTTCTAAAGTTATGAGGAGGTTACGCTCCGAAGAAATCACTTCAAGAATTTAAAGTTCATATTTGAAATACCCAAAGCTCGGAGAGTCGGAGAGACGAAAAAAATTATCAACCGTCGAATCATATGAAGTAAATATCAGTCATCAGATCGTTTGAATATGATCTCAAGCATCAGGTCATTCGAAGTGAATCTGGGTTGTATGATCGAGAGCATCAGTTTGAGTTTTTAAATTCCCGAAGCCTGGAGACTCGGAGAGTTGAAATACATTCTCGACCGTCAGATCATCCAAAGTAGATCTCAATCATCAGATCATCCGAAGAAGATATAAAGAATCATATCATCCAAAGTGAATCGGGGTCATCTGATCGAGAGCATCAGTTTGAGATTTGATATTTCAGAAGTCCATAGACCCGAAGGAGATCTTGACCGTTGATTGAGAAAGGGGCTGCAGAACCGTTGATCTAGTTGAAAGGTCAAATTCCTGAAGTGGAGGCAGAGTCTTCGATTGAGAAGGACAGGTGTCCACAGATCATCGACTCTGGAATATTGGCGTACGGAGAAAATAAGGGTTTGAGATTTGAAACTCCCAGATCCCAGATCACGTAGTAAATCACAGTCATTGATTTAGGAAGGTTAGATCTGATCCGCAGAACTTGAAAGGATAGATCTTAACCGTACATTCAAGAGAACCGTCAATATCATGATATCGATGGTCTCATCGCATTGCGGGGTCAGAACATGCTTGGGTCTTAATTTTTCATGACCAAGCCACAATCAAAATCACGATATCACCAAAGGCATACGTGGAGCTCTGTAGTGAATTGTGTGGCGAAAAGCGGATTTCCCTCAAACCACCTTTGGTCATGCCTACAATCACGTGGTCACATGAGAGCATCGCCCAAGGTCACATCAGCGGAAGATTGAGGAAGGAGATAACGCTACTAGGCTCCACATCATAGGTTACGCATTGAACAGTCAAAAAGAATCTGCATGTATAATCCAATGACGATGATCAAACCGAATCTGATCGAAGGTTTGTTGTTTCATTTTGTGGTTTCTTGATCAATTACGATTCAGTTACACTAACTGAATCATTGTTCTGGGGAATTGGAATCATTTATTATTGAGTGGTTTGAGATTCCTGACTCGAGAGTTAGAGATTTGGAGTGTAACAGATGATGAGAGAAGGAATAAAGGAAAAATGTCGTGAAAAAGGCAGGTTGTTGTTACTCGGTAAAAAGTATTCAAACTGTAAGTAATGAAGCTTCACAGCATGAACTAAGGGAGAAAATGCAGAGATGAATAACATAAGTTGGACAGAGAAGAAATGGTGAAAATAGTAGATTGTATGAGAACTTAAGAGCAAGAAGAGCAATGTAGCAGAATAGTGATGAGACTGGTAAGCCATTGATAAATATTGTATCATTGTAATAAATTTCAGAAAGAAAATATTTATATCTCAGGGTGGTAGGGTGGTGCAAGGGAGGATTGTGGTCCTCAAAGTTTCAAGTGGGTTCTTGAACATAGAGAGTTGTATCTTCCATCTGGTTGCAACTAGAAAAACTAGGGTGGTAGGGTGGTGCAAGGAAGAAACATTGTTCTCTGTTATACAGGTTGGTCCATGTGTGACTGGAAGTTGGTGCTTCCATCCAATTGGTGTTGGAACACTCAGGGAGTTGGTGCTTCCTTCTAGTGGGTGCTAGAGAAACTAGAGGGTTGGTGCTCTCTACAAGTTGCATCTTTTTAAAGAAGAGGTTTTGAGTTGGTGCTCAAATATTGATGATGTACAGAACATAAAACACTGCCTATCATTCTAAGAAGAAGAGGTTTTCTCCCTTTATGTGTTTCCTCTTGAATATTTGTCTCTGTTTATATCATATGTGTGATTTATGTTTACTATTTCTGTTGTTCATGACTTGCATAATCCTTATGATCACTTGGAGAAGATTAATAATGTTTTAATAGGAATATATTTTTTAAGCACAGTAACAACCGATTCACCCCCCTCTCAGTTGTCTTAGTAATTTCAACAATTGGTATCAGGGTTGGTTCCTTTTATCTAAGGGTAGATCCTAGAGCTTAAAAATTATTATCCATGAAATAACTTCAACCAATGAGGCTCCCTTGTTCAACTGAACAAACGTTTCCTTCTGGAAAGTTAGGATGAGAACCTACATAATGGATTTAGGTGCAGGTGTTTGGAATGTGGTAGAGACTGGTTATGTAAAGCCAGTTGTACTAGTTTCTAAACATGATAAGTTAGAATTTAGCTTCAATGCAGAGGAAATGAATGCTATCTTAAGTGGGCTTGCTGAAGCTGAATTTGTAAAAGTAATGCAGCTTGATTCTGCCAAAGAGATGTGGGATAAACTCATTAGCAGTTATGATGGAAATGAGAAAGTAAAGGAAAGGATGCCAAGCTTAAAACCTACAGATTAAAGTTTGAACAACTAAAGATGAAAGAGGATGAAACTGTTGGGAAGTATTTTCTGAGAGTTGAAGAACTAGTAAATGCAATAAAAGGACTTGGTGAAAAAATTGAGGAAGCTTGTTTAGTTCAAAAAAAAATTAGATCTCTGCCAAATAGGTTCAACCCAAAGGTATCTACTATAGAAGAACTTAATGATCTAAAATATCTACCTTTTGATCAACTTCTAGGAATTTTGATTGCATATGAAATGAGGATAAGTAAATATAAACCCACCTCTAGAGAAGCATCATTTAAAGAAGATAAGAATGAGGATTTTGAGCCTGATGAAATTGAAGAAAAATTTGTGAGAAGACTAAAGAAAGGATCAGGCAAGTACCAAGGAAAGTTTCCCTTCAAATGTTTTAACTATGGAAAAATAGGTCACTTTGAATCTAAGTGTTCACACGAGAAGAAGGACCAAAACGTTGAAGGTGAAGAGAAGTACAAATCCAAGAGATTTGGTAAAAATAAAATTTGATGTGTAAACAATGATGACTCTTCAGGAGACATAGATAGTGATTATGCTTGTGAAGATAAGGTTAATGACTTTATGCTTATGGAAAAAGAGGATTATCATAATAAAATCACAGGAAGTGATGTTAAAGATGAAGAAGTTGTGGTTGACTTGGAAGGAGAACTGATCAGTGCTCTAGAAGAAATTGCTAGACTCGGATTTAAGAAGAAAAAGAAAAAAAAATTGTCGATACAGTTCGAGAAAGACAGTAAAAAACCTAATGAAGAATTTGCCCTGCTAAAAGTGGAATTAGAAGAGGAAAAGAAAAGAGAGAACATTCTGAAACAGCAATTATCAGAGAAGAAGGCAAGATGTGAAGCCTTGAAAGAAGAGGTATTAAAAACAAGAAAAGAGATGGAGAAGTTTAATGTATTGTATCTCCAAAATCTTCCAAGCATTAAAGCCTCAGCAGAACTAAACGACATTCTAAGCAAACAGAGATCTCCTTTATTGAAGATTGGTTTAGGCTATGAAATTGGTTCAAGAAGCAAACAGCCAGAAAGCAACCAGCCAATAAAGATGATCAAGTTTCAAGTCAACAGAAAATCAGACCATGTGAGCACTCTGCCACAAAAATCTAATAAAGACAAGATGATCCCTGATCAAAAACAAAGATATTAGAATATGTAGCAACAAATGCCAAGAAGAAGGTCATCTTTCAGGTACCAAAATTTCTTCCATGGTTACTTTTTTACTGCTCTAAATTTGGTCATAAGATTGCAATTTTTCAAATTAAGTTTAGAGACATGCAACTAAGGAGATAAAGAAATAAACAATATTTGCAACATATAACTAAACAGCCAATGAGTAGAAAAATTTGCACCAATCACTTTGACCTATTGAAAAATGAGCTCGAATGTTATAACTGTCATAACTTCAGCCACAAAGATGCAAACTGCCATCTGAATAATTACAAAGCAGATCCAAGGATAAAACCTTTAGCTAGAAATGCCAACACATGGAAAAAGAAAGATAGTGAAAAATGTGGTCTTGTACTTTCAACTCAAAAACAAAAAGACCCATGGTATATAGACAGTGGATGTTCCAAGCACATGACTGGAGACAAGGATAAGTTTTTTTCTATAAGTAAAAGCAAAACAGGAAAAGTGACCTTTGGAAATGATGAACCAGGTAAAACCAAGGGTAAAGGGATGGTGAGTTTGAGTAATGGTAAGGTAAAAGCCCAGGATGTTCCACTTGTAGATGGGATAAAACATAATTTGCTCAGTGTAAGTCAAATGTGTGACAGAGGATGTGAAGTGGTGTTCAATTCCAAATATTGTAAGATAGATATTGTAAACTCAGGACAAGTGGTGGCTAAAGGCATAAGGACATATAATAATGTATATGTGCTAAAATAATATAGAGAAGAGTGTCATCTAAGAAAACATAATGAAAGTTGGTTATGGCATAGAAGACTTGGAAGTCTAAACTTTGACCACTTAATCAAGCTCAAAAATCTTGAGGCAGTAAAATATCTTCCAAGAATATCAAATCCACAAGATTTTGTGTGTAAACCCTGCCAAGTAGGAAAGATAACCAAAACACAGTTTAAATCCAAGATCTCTACTTCCACACAGAAACCACTCCAATTACTTCATATGGATTTATGTGGATCATCAATACAGGAAGGCACATGGAAGGAAAACTACTTCATGCTAATCATTGATGATTAGTCTAGACTTACATGCGTTGTCTTTCTGAAAGAAAAGTCTAAAGCATTTGAAAAATTCAAAGTGTTTAAGGCTCTGACTGAGAATCAAACAGGAAAAATATTGAAGGCAGTAAGGTATGATAGAGGAGGAGAGTTTAGTTCAAGGGACTTCAAAGAGTTTTGTGATAAACATGGGATCAAAAGAGAGTATAATATTCCAAGGACTCCACAGCAAAATGGAGTATTTGAGAGAAAAAACAGATCAGTTCAGTAGATGGAAATATCGATGATGAATGAAAGGAATATTGCTCAGACATATTGGGTAGAAGCAATTCATACAGCCGTACATATTCTTAAGAAATCTCATCTTAGGCCACAAAGTGACAAGACTCCTTATGAACTATGGTTTGGAAGACCTGCTTCAATCAAGCATTTTAAAGTCTTTGGGAGTAAGTGTTATATTATGAACAATGATGAAAATATTGGCAAATATGATGGCAGGGTTGATGAAGGTATCTTCTTAGGGTATGCTACAAACAGTAAAGGATACAGATGCTATAATAAGAGGCTGCATAAATTGGTTGATTGTATTGACATAAAATTTGATGAAGAAATCTCGGTACAAGATGTAAGCAGTGTTGAATCAACAATAGAGGATATAGTTGAAGTTGAATATGAACAGGTCCAAGAATCAGAAAGAGAAGACTCTGAGTCAAATGAAGATACAAATACTTAGGCAGACTCAAATCAGCAAACATCATCAAATCCTCCTTCCAGAATTACTCAAAAGAATCATCCTGCAAGTCAGATAATTGGTGAGAAAGACAAAGGTGTAAAAACTAGGAGAAGGATAATCAAAGACACCGAGAAATCACATATAGCCTTCATATCCATGGTGTAACCCAAGAAATTTAATGAAGCCAGTAAATATGTAAATTGGTTAAAATCAATGAATGAGGAACGAGATCAGATTGAGAAGAACAATACTTGGGAGCTTGTTCCTATACTTGTAGATAAGAATGTAATTGGCTCCAAATGGTTGTTTAAGAATAAAGTGAATGAATGAGGACAAATTGTTAGGAATAAAGTCAGATTGGTCTGTAAAGGGTATGCACAAGTTGAAGGATAGGATTTTGTTGAAACCTTTGCACCATTGGCAAGATTGGAATCCATTGGAATGTTTATTGCCTATGCATGTCATAATAACTTTAAAGTATATCAGATGGATGTTAAGTCATCATTTCTTAATGGAGATCTAGAATAAGATGTATATGTGGAGCAACTTGAAGGATTTTCACTGACAGATAATCCTGTGTCAGTTCATAGACTTAGGGGTCTAACTAACTGGTATTACCCACTTTATAAATTCTAATTATAGACACTTACTACTATATATATCAATAATTAAGTTACATATACCCTAATCATTTGACATTGTATATATTAAAACCCCAGTTTCTCTTATATATGTATCCACTTAGTACCCTAAACTTATTAAGATTATTTTTATACAAAAACCTTCAATACTTAAACCTAATAATACTAATAATCATACTAATTACACAATTTAACACTACTAAAAACAATCTTTTGAAATTATTCTAATCAACTAAAACCTAACTCAAATATTCCTTTCCATAATGTAGTAATTAGCTCACTAAACTCGATACATTAAATTTAAACATATAGTACTAATAAGTAATAAAATAAAAAACTATCTAACTCTAACCCTAAAAAACAACCAAACCTAAACTAAAAATAATTCAATTAATTAAAAGCACTAACAAAATAAATAAAAAGTCAAACCTAATTCAAAACCCTAGAGTTATATTTATACATATATATATATAACTATAACACTATTAAAACTTTTACATTCAACCTAGTAATAATTTAAGATATATTATTATTTCACTAAACTTTATACATTAAAATTTAAAACATAAATTAAAAATACTAATAAATAATAAAACAACTATCTAACTCTAACCCTAAAAACAACCAAACCTTAACTAAAAAGATTCATTCTTACATTAACTATAAATATAATTCAATTTATTAAAAATACTAATAAAATAAATAAAAAGTCAATCTAATTGCATAGACTTACATTTATACATATATATAAAACAAAAACACTATTAAAACCTTTACATTCAACCTTAGTAATAATTTATTAATTTATTATTTAGTTTAATTTTTGTTTAAAACTCTATAAATTAGGTTTTAGACAGTCGACCTAGGTTAAATCTAAAAAACATCCTACATCTTAACTATTAATTGACCGGGATCAGCAAGCTGTCAATTGACGATTAGTCCTGATGATGAATCTCAATTCGGATTCAAAACATCAATGACAAAAATGACACCAATTGTGGATTATCCGGCAAATAACTTTGAAAATCCTGACTATGTCTGTAAGTTGAAAAGGGAATTATATGGAATGAAACAGGCACCACGAGTCTGGTATTATAGACTGGACAAATTTCTACAGGACAAAGGGTTCAAGAAAGGTATTGTTGACAGTAATCTATACATCAAGTCTGAAGGTGATGATTTATTAGTTGTTTTGGTTTATGTAGATGACATTATTTTTGGATGCACTAATGACCCTTTAGCTCAGTGGTTTGCTAATTCAATGTAGACTAAGTTTGAGATGTCCATGATAGGATAATTGTCATATTTTCTTGGTTTACGAATCAATCAGAGTTATGTAGGGATATTTATCTCTCAAGAAAAGTGTTTGAAAGAGATGTTAAAGAGGTTTTAGATGGAAGATTCTACACCTGTGAGCACACCTATGGTGGTTGGTTGCAAGCTCAGTAAAGATGATATTTCACCTGATGTTGATCAAATAACGTATCGATCAATGATAGGCAGTCTTTTGTAAATCAAAGCATCTCGTCCTAATATAATGCAAGTTGTTGGAATGGTAGGTCATTATCAGTCTGCTCCTAAACAAAGTCATTTAGCAGTTGTCAAAATGATATTCAAATATTTGAAGGGTACAATGACTTATGGTCGTTGGTATCCTAGAAATCATAATTTTCAATTAACTGCATATTCAGATGTTGATTGGGCAAATTGTTTGGATGAGAGAAAGAGCACCAGTGGAGGTCCATTCTTCTTAGGTGATTCGTTAGTAGCATGTCTTAGTAAGAAGAAGGGATATATTTCATTATCAACTACAGAGGCATAGTACATTATTGTTGCTACTTGCTGCACTCAGATCTTATGGATGATACAAACTCTTGCAGATCTGATGGTAACTTATATTGATTCAATTCCACTTCACTGTGATAACACCAGTGCCATTAGTGTATCCAAGAATCCAGTGTTTCATTCCAATACCAAGAACATTCCCATAAAATGCCATTTTTTGAGAGATCATGTCACCAATTAGATTATTCAGGTTCATTACATTCCAACCACAGAAAAAATTGCAGACATCTTTACTAAACCCCTAGCCAAGACACCATTTGAATATCTCCATCAGAAGTTGGGTGCCATCCCTTCTCTCACCTAAGAGATTCCATCTTGTCAGGGGGAGTATTTTTTGTTTGAATATCTGATACCTCCGAAAAGTATTGCAATAGCTCAGGGGGGGCATGTTTTCTTTGACATTGATGTCAAAGGGGGAGAAAAGGTGTGATCCAAATGCTACAGTTGGAGGTCTAAGCAGAATAGTGAAGCCTTTTCGGGTTGCCATAAATTCCAAAGGGGGAGATTGTTGGCATGTTTACAGGAAGAGTGTGTTTTTCATTGATGGCAAGAATAGAAGGAGGAGCAAAATGTGAGAGAGCTCAGGAGGAAGAGAGACAATGGATGTTGGATAACCGATCCAAAGGACCTTCAACCGAATACCCAACAATCGTTGGATCATTATAAGTGGAAGGATAGAATAAGCTAGAAGATCAGCACCGAAGATAGATCGAGCCATCGATCTATGAACATGATCGATGCACAACATTTGGTTCACGTCAAAAGTTGTGAGGAGGTTACTATTCGGGGAATCTTGCTTCAAAAGAATTGGCAACTTGAAAGACAAATTACCCAAAGCCCGAAATCCGAAATGAATAAGGAACATCGGATCTGGAGAAAATGCGATGACCGTTGGATCACTTTAAGTGGAAGGATAGGATAAGCGGGGGAAAACGGTTGAGAATTTTACTATCCAAATTTTCGTCAGCCGTCGGATTGAATTAATGGAAGGACAGGATAAGCAAGGGTTGAGATCTGAGATCTCGATCATCCAAATTTCCGCCAGTCATCGAATTAAATTAATGGAAGGATGAGATAAGAAAGAGCTGATATCTGAGATCTCGATCACCTGAATATCCCTCATCCAACGGATCACCTTAAGTGGAAGGACAGGATAAGCAAGGGTTGATATATGAGATCTCGATCACCTAAATTTTTGTCAGTCGTCAGATCGAATTAAATGGAAGGATTGGATAAACAAAGATGGAGAGTCGTTGGATTTAATCCAAGGCAAAGTTGCATCATAGACAGATCAATCCGTTGATCTAAGATATTAATCAAACTAACATCATTTGTTTCGGGTCTAAAGTTATGAGGCGGTTACACTCCGAAGAAATCACTTCAAGAATTTCCAGTTGAGATTTGAAATACTTGAAGCCCGGAGAGTCAGAGAGCCGAAATAAATTCTCAACCGTCGGATCATCCGAAGTAAATATCAGTCATCACATAGTTCGAAGAAGATCTCAAGCATCAGATCATCCGAAGTGAATCTGGGTCGTCTGATCCAGAGCGCCAGTTTGAGTTTTGAAATTCTTGAAGCCCGGAGACCCGGGGAGCCAAAATACATTCTCGATCATCGTATCATCCGAAGTAGATCTCATTCGTTAGATCATCCGAAGAATATCTCAAGCGTCAGATCGTCCGAAGTGAATCTGGGTCATCTAATCCAGAGCGTTAGTTTGAGATTTGAGATTTCAGAAGTCTGGATACCCAAAGGAGATCTCGATTGTTGATCGAGAAAGAGGTTGCAGAACCGTTGATCTAGTTGAAAGGTCAAATTCCCGAAGTGGAGGCAGATCTTTCGATTGAGATGGATAGGTGTTCGCATATCATCAACTCTGGAAGATTGGCGTACAGAGAAATGAAAGGTTTGAGATTTGAAACTTCCAAAGCTCGGATCACGAAGTAAATAACAGTCATTGATTTAGGAAGGTTAGATCTAATCCACGGAAATTGAAAGGACAGATCTGAACTGTCCATTCAGGAGCACCATCAAGATCGTGAGATCGACAGTCCCATCCCATTGTGGGGTTAGAACATGCTCGAGTCTTAATTTTTCGTGAACAGTCCGCAATCAAAACCACGGTATCGCCAAAGGCATTCGTTGATATCTGTAATGAATTGCAGAGAGAAAAATGGATTGCCCTCAAACCACCTTTGGTCATGCCCACAATCACATGGTCACATGAGAGCATCACCCAAGATCACATCAGCAGAATATTGAGGAAGGAGCTAGCACTGCTAGGATCCACATCGGAGGTTATGCATTGAACAGTCAAAAAGAATCTGCGTGTATAATCCAACGGCGTTGATCAAACCGAATTTGATCAAAGGGTGTTGTTTCATTTTGTGGTTTCTTGATCAGTTATGATTCAGTTACACTAATTGAACCATTGTTCTGGGGCATTGGAATCATTTGTTCTTGAGAGGTTTGAGATTCTCGACTCGGGAGTTGGATATTTGGAGTGTAACGGAAGATTAGAGAAGGCATAAAGGAAAAATGGTGTGACAGAGGCAGGTTGTTGTTACTCGGTAAAAAGTAGTTGAACTGTAAGCAATGAATCTTCACAGCATGAACTCAGGGAGAAAATGAATAGATGAAGAACATAATCTGGACAGAGCAGAAATGGTAAAAACAGTAGATTGTATGAGAACTTAAGTGCAAGAAGATGCGATCAGGAACACACTGATGCAGGCAAAGCATAGCAGTGTAGCAGAACAGTGATGAGACTGGTAAGCCATTGATAAATACTGTATCATTGTAATAAATTTCAGAAATCAAAGATTTATATCTCAAGGTGGTAGGGTGGTGCAAGGGAGGATTGTTGTCCTCAGATTTTCAAGTGGGTGCTTGAACACAGGGAGTTGTAGCTTCCATCTAGTTGCATCTAGAAAAACTAGGGTGGTAGGGTGGTGCAAGGGAGAACCATTGTTCTCTGTTATACAGGTTGGTGCCTGTGTGACTGGAAGTTGGTGCTTCCATCCAGTTGGTGTTGGAACACTCAGGGAGTTGGTTCTTCCTTCTATTGGGTGCTAGAGAAACCAGAGGGTTGGTGCTCTCTACAAGTTGCATCATGTTAAATAAGAGGTTGTAGCCTCAATTTGAGTTGGTGCTCAAAAAATGATGATGTAAAGAACATAAAAGACTGCCTATCAGTCTAAGAAGAAGAGGTTTTCTCCCTTTATGGGTTTCCTCATGAATATTGGTCTTTGTGTATATCATATGTGTGATTGATGTTTATTATTTATGTTGTTCATGACTTGCATAATCTTGATGATCACTTGGAGAATATTAATAATGTTTTAATAGGCATATATTGTTTAAGCACAGTAACAACTGATTCACCCCGCCCTCTCAGTTGTCTTAGTAATTTCATTAGAGCTATCAAATTCTCTTTTGATCTTGATAGCAGTACTCTTTTAAAATTCTTTGAGATGATCAAATTATTCTCTCCTATTTCTTATGAAGAAGATATGGATGCATTTATATATGATTAATAAGATTGTGTGTGATGTTAATCACAAATTAATTATGATGTTGAAGCTCCTCTTCAATATTTTATTTGTAAAGAACTTATTGTTGCACATAAAGATCATATTGGGTCATTGAATAACCATTTTCATTTAAATACAAGCAATAAATATTTGGGGTTTGTTGTCTAGCACTCTCCCTACTCCAATATATTCAAAGATATATCTTTTATCGAAATAGGAGAACCACCTCTCTAAAAACGAAGGGGGATTAATGTCCTCATGAGGTTGTTGTTTCATTCCTGACGGATTCAAGCATTAACATTTTTGGAAACCATATTGGGGACCGATTTATTTTCAAGATATTTGAGGAACTAGAAATATCCATGGCTCAAAGTTTCAAAAAGAAGATTCAAGAAAATTGCTTCTTATTTTAAGCATGTCTCACCTTTTTTATAATTTCAAAAATAAACGAGAAGCACCAAAGATTCAGGAGAATGAACTCCCTGGCAACTTCATTGAAATTTTTCAAAATGAAGGGTTGAATTCATGTCATAATGCTTCTATATATTCTTCATAAAACCCATCAATGGCTTTACAAGACTCAGCAAAAGGGAGAAATACTCAAAGGAGGCGATTTCATAATACCCCTTTAAATCTACCAGAAATAGACTTTCAAATGCCCAATATTCTTATTGAATTTTTTTCTACATTCTTTGGGGATGCTTCAGAATATGCAAAGAAACACTTGATTAATTTTAAAGGTACATGTTATGATTTCAACCTCACTGAATACAATGTTACATGTAGATGATTCTTACAAACTCTACGAGAGAATTCTCTTGAATGTTATAGTTCATTAATGTGTAACTTCATTACCAGTTGGGATGGGTTAGAAGATTTATTTGCATAAAATTTCATCCCAAAAGTGCATTCATATGTTTGTGTTGATGTTTTAAATGTTGTTGCACACCCATCCTCTCCCATATGGAAGCAAGATAACGAAGTCACCAATTTTAAAGAAGAATCTAACCAAAGAGTGGATGAAATTTCCAAGATAAGTCATGTTGTTGAAAAGGAAGATGAAAATTCCAAATTACAAGAAGAAAATTTCAGCCTCCTATATACTCCATATGAAGATATTTCAAGCAGCAAATTTGAAAATGAAATTGAGGAGCCTCCACCAAATACACAAGAATATTTCATCCTTGTAATAGATGATGAAATGTCACAAGAGAACTTATAGCAAGAATAATTCATGGAAGAAATAAATCTTGAGAAGAATGATGAGCAAGATCACCTTTACAAGAAAGAAGACTATTTTCAATATATTTTTGATGAATCAAGAACCTTGGAAGTGGTAGTAAATACAGAAAAGGATGAATGTATTCTTATGTTGAAAACTCCTCATCCAATCAAAGACAATAGTATTCTTGAGCAGCCAAGAATTGATTTCATTGAATTATGGTTACAAATCATTGTTGGCCAAACAACGCAATCAAATCTTCACCATACTTGGTATATTTTTTCTCTAGTACATATTGAGAGTGCCCCTGACTCATTGGTACAAGTCCTAACATATCTCAGAATTTTGGAGTTCATTCCACAAATCAGATCAATGCTTGAATGGCTCCATTGGAAATTTGCCTACACCTAAGGTGCCCCTTTCTTTCAAGTAAGTTAGGGTAGGTAGATCATGTATGTACATATTTTGTTTCTTCAATTCAGTTTTGCATAATAAGGTAGTCGTTGTATTGAAGTTTGAAAATAACTCCATGAAAGAAAAAGAATTATAAGAGTTAATTTTGAAGATGACTCCATAGCCCAATGGAGAATTCATCTATACTTGAGATTCTGGTGTTCTCAGCAACCTACAAGGGGTCATTGTCCCGTAGTTGGAGCCAGTTGTTGACCAAAATTTAGTCATCTATATTTTCCCTCTCTTGGATTAATAAAAAAAAATGATATCAGAAGATGAAAATTTTTGAACTATTATAAGTTCCTTGTACGGTCCTCGGTCTCAGCTTCTCCATACATTTTTTGGATCAAAAATCCAACTTTGTATGCTCAAGATATCTAGGTTTAAAGTTTAAGTGGAAAACATTGCCTCGTCCATGTGGAATAAAGCTAATTTCTTGAAGACGTATCCAAATTTTTGAGTCCAAGACCTTGGTTTTATTCAATTTTTGGGCCCAAGACCCTTAAAATATTCATGTGTTGGGTTCAACACTTTTTAAAATATTATATTATATCATTCGTGGGAACTCGACATACTCACTTATCCCCTCAAAATACACCTTCTCTCCATTCCCTCGCCCTCCATTCGCCATCCCATACTTAATTTTGTTTTAAGTATGGTGGTCGATCGGACTCGCAATACTGCCCCACTACTTCCCCTCACCTTCCTCACTCCCATTTTTCCCTTTATCTCATACTTAGATATTTTTTTTAAAAACTCGGACTCGCAGAGGCGGACTCACCTCACCCCCTTATTTTCCTTACTCCCCAACCCTTCCCCGCTCCCCACATTTCCCACCCCTCACTTCCGCTCCCTAAAACATTCCCCTCCTAATATACCCCACCTTTCCCCCTCACAAAATTCACATACTTACACTTCATGGCGAGTTGGAGGACCCGCCATATTCTCATACCCCCTCACCTTTCCAGCCTATCAACCCGATACTTCGACACCTACAAACACTTCCCACCTCACCTCACCCTACGGCATTCCCCTCACCTTTACCATATACACTTATCCCATTTCCTAACTACCCTTTCTCCCTCTCTCGTTCACCCTCCCACACTTAATACATTTCACATCTAAACATTGTTTACCATTATTTTAATATTTCACCTTTAACTTTATGTATTATTTTAATCAATCACCTTTAATCTAATTCCATATGCCAAAAATTCCTTGGATGACATGGAAACATCATTAAGACTTTGGAGGAATGACATGTGGCATCCAATAAGAGCCTTACACATGGAAACTAATTAGTGGAGAGCACGAAATTAATCCAAGGGCCCAGATTTGCCCATGAATTTTGATCGACTGTGGTTGAGTGTTAATCTTATGAAGGCTATAACCTGAGCTCTTGGTGTCGGAATAATGCAAATTTCATACCATTGGAAAGGTATTTTGATGTAGAAGATGATGATATAGGTTTAAAAGGCTGAAGGTTGCTACATTTTCCCCATAAATTAAAATATCATTCAGCTGCATTTTTAATGGGCATGCGTGACAATTCAACTTCACGAGCTCATATCTTGAGATTCGGACGACAGATTTGGGAAAATTTTATATTGTTGGAAATATAAGACGATGAAGATAACATATGAAATTATTTAAATGTCTAAAAAAATTATCATCATTCCCAAAAAATTAAACACGATCGTCCTCTTTTAAAAGGAAATTAATTAAATTTTAAAAATAAAAATTTAATTACAACTTTTATTAAAAAATGAGAGGGACCGATTTTCAATATACTTATATTAATGATGTGAGGTCATTAATGGAGAATTAATGAGGCATTAATTAAAGTAAATTTTTCAAGAAGAAACTTGTACGGGAATTTCGAGGAAGAAAACCCTAACTACTCAAGTAGTTAGAAAATCTCTTCTTAAAAAGAGAACAAAGGCTTCATCAAAGGGTCCAATAATCAGTATTGTCAGAGGGGCAAGGCAAAAGATCAGAGGAAGAAGAAGGTACATCCATGGATACACAATCAAGATTCTGATCAAAATAAATAAATCTCCATATTTTTCATTCTTTCTATTTCTTCTACACCATTTCTCATAGCTTTATGCTTGAATCTCAGAGTTGGGCACAAGGGTGAGTTCATGAGTGTTCTTATTGTATTCTTCTACAGACTTTTCTTATATGATCATGGAGTATTTACAGCCATATACATGAATTTCAAAGCTTTTGTAATGAAGAACATTTTTCATGAATAAAATCCACAAAGAACTGCTTTGGGGTTGATCTTGATTGTATCTTGTAACTTTGAGTTTTAACTATGAGATATTTGAGGTTGACCTATCAAATTCTCTTTTGATCTTGATAGAAGTACTCTTTTAAAATTCTTTGAGATGATCAAATTATTCTCTCATATTTATTATGAAGAATATATGGATGTGTTTATATATGATTAAGAAGATTGTGTGTGATGTTGATCACAATTTAATTCTGATGTTGAAGATCCTCTTCAATATTTTATTTGTAAAGAACTTATTGTTGCACATAAAGATCATATTGGGTCATTGAAGAACCATTTTCATTTCAATCCAAGCAATAAAGATTTGGGGTTTGTTGTTTATCACTCTCCCTACTCCAAGATATTCAAAGTTATATCGTTTAGCCAAAGAGGAGAACCACCTCTCTAAAAATGAAGGGGGACTAATGTTCTCATGAGGTTGTCATTTTGGTCCCGATGGATTCAAGCATCAATAGGGATGTATATGGAACATCCATAAAGGTTAGTTTAGAATCGCAACAGAGGATTTGTTTGCAAACTCAGGAATCACTATATGGCCTGAAGCATGCCAAACAAATGGTACAAGATATTTGATTCCTTGATGGTGAGCCAAATTTTACAAGAAGTGAGTATAACCATTGTGTTTATGGTATATTTATTATCTTGGTGTTAAATGTTATGCTTGTTGCAAGAATGAGAATGTTTGAGATCAACAGGTTGGCTTAGTTGGTTAGGGTGTTTGAGATGAAGTATCTAGAAGTAGAAAAAAAAATCTTAGGCATGGGAATACAGAGAGACAGGAAGGATGGTAAGCTTGGCTATCACAACAGAAGTATGTAGTGAAGATACTCAGGAAATTCGGTATGAACAATGTGAAACCAATAAAATCCCTTTGGATTTCCATTGTAATTTTTCTTCAAGTTTATGTACTAATTAATGAAGAAGAAAAGGGTTATATGTTTCAAGTATCATATGTTAGTAGGAAGTTTGATTATTGTGATGGGAAATGGTTAGTATTTCACATGCAGATGGTGTTGTCAATAGACACATGGAAAAACTAGGTGAAGAGCATGGAAATAGGTGCTTCGGTATCTTAGAAGCACAACAACACAAGTATCACCTATAGTGGTTGCAGTGATTTATTCTGTGGTTATAATTCAAGAGATTTGAAAAATAGGACACCTACCTCAGGTTATGTCTTCCAAGAATGAAAGGATCTATTGGGTCAGTTTTGAAAGGTATAGGATGAGGTGTTCTATGGTGGTCAAAGTGTTGTGAATTTGAATAACAGTCCACGTATCAAAATGGATAATGCATCAATTTATAAGATAGGTTACTAATGTATGAAGAATGGTCCATACTAGAGAGAATCATGCAGACATGTTCGCGTAACAGTATTGTTAGAGAGTTTAAAGAGTTGTGATGTTGTTTGGATTCTCTTGGCTTGCAAGAAAGGTGATGAATAAAATTGGGCATGATATATTAGGAAAATTGTTGTTAAGGTGGAGATTGTTGAAAACATGCCAACTAATTAATTTATTTGTCGTTCAATCCCATGGAAATGTCTTCAATTCGTTCCCCAGCAATGGCGCCAAGAATGTTAGTGTTGAGAGTCGCCCTCATATTATAGGAGGATAAGCCCAGCACCCATCAAAATGTTTGTGGAGGTAGGTTTATGATTGGAGGTCAAATGGAAAAATCTCAACATAAGAATGTTTAAACACAGAAAACTAGGCTAGCAATGCATAAGAAAATGAGGTTCTCATTAAATTCAGTTAGTGGTTTAAGGCTAGAGGTGAGAAGGAGGAAGACTTAGTGAGGAAAGTGGAAAAGTCTTCCATGAGCATCCGGCCTTCAAGAAGCTTGGTGCAAAGAAACTCAGGCACAAGAGCACTCTTGAACTTAATTTTAAGATACCGAAATATATCACAGCAACATTATAATCAAACATCCATTACAATACAACTACAACATCTCATCTGGATCATCCATGCACGAGCATTTCAGCATAAGAGGAAATAGGACAGTGAAATAAAATACTGAAATAGAACATAGAAGCATTATAATCAAACCTCCATTACAATACAACTACAACATCTCGTCTGGATCATCCATGCACGAGTGTTTCAGCACAAGAGTAAACAAGATGATGAAATAAACTTAATTCTATTAATGAGAAATTCTCAGGTCTCATACATAACCAGAGAACATCTTTGCTATCAAACTATTACAAATAGGGATCTCTTCTCAACCATCGACCATAACATATTCTTCAATTGATGTATTTATACCCAAAATAATGGGCAATCTCTAGGAGCACGATCTGGACATCATGTCCAAAGATTTTCCATCTGTATCTCCCTGTTGTCTGTGCTTGCGTGTATCCAATTTGCACATATTTTATCCCTTCCCAGAAGGTCCTTTAGTTGTCTTTTTCATTATGTCAGAAGAAAACCTGGATCAACATGGGCCTTCAGGAAAACTTCCCCTCGTGATACCTCGGGCTGATAGTATTTTGTCTCCACAGACATACCCTGCATTCTTTCTATTTATGGAGTGAGTCAAGGTTTCAACTACCATTTCTTTCTTTCAATAACTGATTTATCCTCGGGATCAGGATGAGGCTCAACGCCTAGGGGGATTCTATGTGTTGCTCTCAAATTTGACGTTGAATAAGAACATGATTGTGGGGTTGTCAAAGGTGGTTTAGATCCACACCTCTTTTGAGCCCGCAACTCACCACCTTCCACCATGTATCCCTTTCACCATACCATGGTTTCTATTTCAGGACCGCTCAATAATTTTATCATTTGAACATGTTGTGTCCCCGAAATGAAGTGTGGACGTTGATCTGGTCACGATCTGTGATCTGGGCGCACCTACTAAATTTAGCGCCACTACTAAAGTTTATCCGTCCGCCAACTCTAGGATCCATTAAAAACATGCATGGAGATGGCGCTAATTTTGAAGAAGAATACTTCCTAGAGGATGATCTCCCACAGCTTATGTGGAAGCCTGACGTCACTATGATGACCTATCGTGGACGAAGGGGCGACATGTGTCACTCAAAAATAGGCAGATGACATGCCCAAAAATTATGGAGATGAGTGTCATGTGTCATGATTGATGAGGGAGCCACATACCTTGGAACTTCAGATCTCGGGGGGGTCTGCATATAGAAATGAATCTCTAAAGTGAATCATGATCGTCCGATGTGGAAGGACACAAGGCAAAGATCGGTGGACTTCTGGATAAAACACTCAGGATGAAGGCGAGAGGGGAGAAGCTAAAACTCCTAAAACCTGAATTCCTGAAGTAAAACACCACTGTCAGATCTGGAAGGACACGCGGCAGAGATCGATGGAATTCTGGAGAAAACACTTTGGATGAAAGTGAGAGGGGAGAATATAAAACTATCGAAATCTGAATTCTCGAATTAAAACACCATCATCATATATGAAGGGCGTGTGGCGCTTGATTTGAACTACTCTTGGGATCTCTGCCGTTGAAAAATAGACCCACTCGTGGCTTGTATTTCAAGCCCGAAATGGACTACTTTTAAATGTTGCGCTTGGACACTACTTGTGCAACAAAAAAATTGGTCATCATGTGACCTTGAAAACTTTATGTGATAACATTTGGCTCCACAAGAGATGGCATTCTCCCTGTGAGCTGCCAAGAACAAGAAATTCCAGTGCCTTAGTTGTTGGGTTGTGGAGTCGAGCTCAAATACATTTTGTTGAAGATAGCAGGATGACATCTACATTACTCAACTTAAAAAGAAAACACACACACACATGCTCCAGAAGGATATTATTTATGTACAATCCTAAACTAACCTATTTTTACAATGCGCTAGGTGAAAACAAACTTCCACCAAATCCATTCAAGTAACTTCCTAACTGAAAACTTATTTACTCTGTCATTAATCAGCAAGGGACAATAAAACTGTGACAACAAATTAATTACAATCTTCAGATTAACTCCCAATGATGAAGGTAAGATAAAGCTTGAAGGCTTCAATACATTGAGGAAATGCAACTCCATGTACTCCCTTATAGGGTCATAAAATAGGTGATAAAACTTACTGAGTTGGTAACAGAAAGCTTGTTTTGTTTTAAATATGCTCACATATGGTTGAATGTTTGTGGAAAGAACAGGTGAGTGAATGGTTGATGTGGGTTGTTGGTCCATTTCTCTTTTATCTTCTCTGATAACATCTACTAGTTGATGGCAAGAAATCTCCTCATGTATATCAATGAATGGATATTTCTCTTTATCATGCTTCTCTTGATAAAATATTTCATTTTCATTAGAAGGTTGGCCACTAATGCTTTTTGCTTCTAAGACAAAAAAAACCTCATCATCTTCATCATTGTCTCCATAATGATCAATAAAGGAGGAGTCTCGAATGACATACCAAGAGGTATCTTTTGCCCAACATGAGAAAATTGTTCTTCATTATTAAACACATGCTTCCTTTCAAGATTCAATCCAGGAAGCAATATCTTATCATCACTATATGAGTCAAAAATAGGCTTCTCATATCTAGGTTTTTTAGATACAAGGTTACAAAGAGTATCAGCTTCCAGAACAAACTCAATTCATGCACTTTCCTTATTGAGACAACAAATAAAGTTTTCATCTGATGCAGATGAACAGGGAAGAGAAAGAGTTGATTCCTCATCCAATTCATCTTCTTCATCCTCACAACCTTCATAAGAATCAATTATATCATGAACACAGTCTTTATACTCCTCACAATAGCTATGACAAATTAACTCAGAGGAATAAAACTTTTGACAATGAATATTGAAAGATGCATGAAACTCTTTGAGTGAAGAAACGCTAGAAAGATCAAGAGAGTGATACCAAATATGAGCATCTCCTTGAAGAGAGTACATAAATAGCTTCATACATATGTCTTCATGTTGGATGTCAAGTTGCTACATCAAATCATGAAATTCTAGAACATGCTCAATAGGGTTGTCATTCTCACCTTCATAAAATCTTGGCAGCAGATCTTTCCATTCATCAATTTGAGGCACGAGATGCAGATAACTAGATATGGCTGAGAAATTGAGTGGGGAAAACCTCCCGGCCAAGATAGCCTCCATAGCCAATTAACTTGTCTCACTCCTACACATTCACCATGGAGACTCCATTGTTTAGAATATCTTGGTGACTCCAAGAATATTAGTACTGAGAGTCACCCTTAGATTCAGTCACCATGGCGTCTCCATGGAGAATGTGCAATCTTGAAGGTATCCAACTCCAATCACCATTTAAATCTAGAACTGTGCAATGTCGTTCTTCCCAAGGAGCTTTTCAATCTAGAACAACAGTTGAAAATACTTCTTGAGAAAGATTTCCTTTATTGATAATATTCTCTGGTTCAGCTTCAGGTGTTGCCATAGGTAGATGTGGAGTAGACCTCGTGTGTCTACCTTTGGGAGCCACAACTAAAATAGTGGATTCATCAGGTGCAAGATGCAATCTTCATGGTACTAATTTCTTATGCACCCTCAGAATCATAATTTCTTTATCGTTCAATCCCAGGGAAATGTTTCAATTCGTTCCTCGAAAACGACGCCAACAATGTTAGTGTTGAGAGACACCCTCAGATTGCAGGAGGATAAGCCTAGAACCCATCAAAAATTTTGTGGACGTAGGTTTATGATTGGAGGTCAAATGGAAAAATCTCAGCATAAGAATGTTTAAACACAGAAAACTGGGCTAGAAATGCATAAGCAATGAGGTTCTCATTAACTTCAGTCATTGGTTTAAGGATAAAGGTGAGAAAGAGGAAGACTTAGTGAGGAAAATGGACAAGTTTTCCATGAGCATCCGACCTTCAAGCAGCTTGGTGCAGAGAAACTCAGGCACAAGAGCACTCTTGAACTTAAGTTTAAGATACTGAAATATATCACAGCAACATTATAATCAAACCTCCATTACAATACAACTACAACATCTCGTCTGGATCATCCATGCACGAGCATTTCATCATAAGAGGAAACAGGAAAGTGAAATAAAATACCGAAATAGATCATAGAAGCATTATAATCAAACCTTCATTACAATACAACTACAACATCTTGTATGGATCATCGATGCATGAGTGTTTCAACACAAGAGGAAACAAGATGATGAAATAAACTAACTTCTATTAATGATAAATTCTCGGGTCTCATACATAACCAGAGAACAACCTTGCTATCAAACTATTACAAATAGGGAGCTCTTCTCAACCATCGACCATAACATATTCTTCAACTGATGTATTTATACCCAAAACAATGGACAACCGCTAGGAGCTCGAGCTCTCCATCATGTCCAAGGCTTTTCCATCTATGTATCCTCATTGTTTGTGCTTGTGTGTATCCAATTTACACATCTTTTCTCCCTTCCTGGAAGGTCCTTCAGTTGTCTTGTTCGTTATGTCAGAAGAAAACTTGGATCAGCATGGGCTTGCAAGAAAACTTCCCCTCGTGGTACCTCAGACTGACAGTCTTCTGTCTCCATAGCCAAACCCTCCATGATTTATATTTATGGAGTGAGTCGAGGTTTCAACTACCAGTTCTTTCTTTCATTAACTAATTTCTCCTCGAGATTGGGACGAGGCTCAATGCCTAGAGGGATGCTACGTGATACTCTCAAATTTGGCGTTGAATAAGCACGTGATTGTGGGGGCATCAAAGGAGGTTTATATCCACATCGCTTTTCATCCCGCAACTCACCACTTTCCGCCATGTATCCATTTCTCCGTACCATGGTTTCTATTTAGGGACCGCTCAAGAATTTTATCGTTCGAGCATGTTGCATCCCCAAAATGAAGCGTGGATATTGATCTAGTCACGATCTACGATCTAGGCGCACCTGCTAAATTTAGCACCACCGCTAAAGTTTATTCATCTGCCAACTCTAGGATCCATTAAAAATGTGCATGGAGATGGTGCTAATTTTGAACAATAATACTTCCTGGAGGATGATCTCCTGCAGCTGATGTGGCGACATGATGTCACTATGTTGACCTGTCATGGACGGAGGGGAGAAATGTGTCACTCAAAAATAGGTGGATGACATGCCCAAAAATGTTGGAGATGAGTGCCATGTGTCAATGCTAGATGGATGCCATGTGTCATGATTGATGAGGGTGCCACATACCTGGGAAATTCAGAGCTCAAGGGGGGTCTTCATATAGAATTGAAGCTCTGAAGTGAATCATGATCGTCCGATGTGGAAGGACATACGACAGAGATTGATGGAATTATGGAGAAAACACTCTGGATGAAGGCGAGAGGGGAGAAGCTAAAACTCCCGAAACCCAAATTCCCAAAGTAAAACACCATCTTCATATCTGGAAGGACATGCAGCAAAGATCAGTGGACTTCTGGAAAAAACACTTCGGATGAAGGCGAGAGGGGAGAAGTTAAAACTCCTGAAACCTGAATTACTGAAGTAAAACACCACCATCAGATCTGAAGGATGTGTGGCGATTGATCTGAACTGCTCCTAGGATCTCCAATGTTGAAAAATAGACTCGCCCACTACTTGTATTTCAAGACCGAGATGGACTTATTTTGAATGTTGCGCTTGGATGTTACCTATGCAACAAAAGACTTAGTCGTCCTGTGACCTTGACAACTTTATGTGATAACAATGTACATCAATTAAAAATAGAATGTGCATGCATGCACTCTTTAGTGAACAGTTCGTGTAACTGGTGGATCATATTGTAATCAATTTGTTTAACTATTTGATAGATCCTATATATACGAGCATACCCATAGAGGTGAAGTGAGCAATGATCGATGTAGTGTAGCATAGTGTGTGTGAAGAGAGAAGAGGATGGTTGTATGCATGTAATTGGATATTTTAATTCTCCCTTGAATAATAAGAATATTTATTATCATTGCCCTGTGGTTTTTCCTGTATTGGGTTTCCACGTAAATCACTATGTCAATTGTGTGATTGTCATTGCATCTGGTTTGTTCTTGGTTTTATTTTCTTTTCCATTAAAATATTTTTACATTTATGCTTCCACCGCCCAACAATTGTTGTAACAGTTCTTTGAATAAACCCTAATCTTTGAGGGGCTAATTATATTATTCATATATTTTTTAATTTCTTATGGATCAATCACACAGATTGACTCTTCTTATTTTGGTCTCACACTTCCATTATGTCTTTAGTTCTTTCAAATATCAAATTCGTGATTTTACTTCGATTCCTGGTGCATTTCCTGATTTGAAACGGTGGATAAATTTCATGGATCATTTTCCCATAGGACTATAACGTTATGACCAAGAGCTAAAGAAATAGGTTGCAAGGCCTAGTTTATATTTTCTCCCGATGGTACTTATTTATTCCCCAAGTGACTGTTAACACATAGGATGCACAGGTCTTAGTGTCATGATGATGGTGTCATCATTAGCAAGAGAGGAATTGTATTGGTCATAACTACTTAGTTTAAGTTCACCATCAAGTGTTAAATCCAAGGAAATGGTCCTAAAAGATTTACTAGACCACCTAAAGTGTATTCTCAGTTGTTAAATCTTATGCGCTACAAACTCTTCTAGAATTTCGCAGCATTCCAAAAATAGAGCACGTGCCAAGTTTTTTTATGATTATGATCTTGTAAAAGGGTCTAATGATGGATTTTAGTTTTTCAGTACCATCACATCATCAAATAACTCCAAATGGTCATTTTCAAAAAGAGGATTTATCATTTTGATTTTCATTTCTAATTGCAAAAGGTGCGTTGCAGACTGGCGCTGCAAACTCATTTCCTGTAGCAAAGTCTTATAAATATTTGACCATAAATTTTGAATGGTGATGTGGGTTTTCCTGAAATTGTTTTTGGAGGATCATGATATGGGTATTGACATGCTAACCAAATTTCAGCCTGGCCCGGTTTGGAATTTGAGAGATAAAATTAAAACACCAGTGCACTGTAAACTCTCTATTTTGCATAGTTTTTGGATATTCGCCTTGTTTGGAGGTTGCCACATGTCAAAGAGGGTTCGAATGGCTTCTCAAAGATAAGTTAGACGCTAAAGGACACATGCACCTAATATTTATCTCCATTAAAACCTCGTGTAGTGAGTTGGAAACAGATTTATTAATGACTTCCAATAACTTCCTGAAAATTAGCAATTTGTTGGATTCTTGTCTCTTTGATTGTTGCCACCTATCTCCAAGGCCTAGAATCCAGTGGAAGAGATGGGTTTCGACCTCCTAAGAATAATTTGGATGTTATTTTATATTTAATAGGTGAGGGGAATCAAGAATAGGTTACATTCATGATCCAAGAGAGGAGAGAGCTAGAGGAGAAGTTTAGTTGCTCATTTGTAAGCCCGAGGGCCTGTTTGTAATGACATTTTCTTCCATTAAAGATTCAAGAGAGTTGTTATCAGATGGTATTCTTTGTTTTCCCATTTATTTTTTATCTTCTTGCTTGAATATATTGCAGGTTTTGAGGATCATAGTTGGCATTGATTGATGGATTCATGAACAACAGAGGATTTGTTGTAGCTTGCCCATTAAATCATTGTTCATTGTTTAAGCAATATTTTATCTGTTGCAAAAAGGATCTATGTACAATGGATTCTCTTATTTTTTTCATATTCATTATACTTCTACTCATCATTATATATTCCTTTTATCTGATATACAACTTGATTGCCTTTGATCTATAGAATGTTATGAATCCATGCCCAATGGAATGCCTCTGCAGACATTTGTTTCCCTCTCCCTTTCTTTCCCATTCTTGTTGATATACCTACACAAAACAATTTAATCCATTTATATTCTGATGGGTACTAGTCTTGCACTTACAGCAGTCTAAGTGTGACTCTTAGTGCTAACATTTTTGGGGTCATTGTCGAGGACGAAGTTGAAGATTTTCCCTGGGAAGAACGACAAACCTTATCTCCAATATTTGATGGTGAACATAGGTTGTTGACATAGTATTGACTGCAATTTTCACCTGGCGACTCCATGAAAGAAAAATCCAGTGGAGACTCCACAATTTCAGAATGTCAAAGGAATTTGATGTTGTTTTGGCTCGAAGGTTTTCACCTCTTAAATTTTCTGCAGTTTCTGGTTTCCCACATCTAGTACCTCATATGTCAGAATGGGGAGATTTTCTTCCTATATTCAGAGAAAGGAAGGAGGATAATATTGCACATCATCTCATTAAGTTTCATCAATGTATGGATCAGTTGGATCTACATCATGATGATGTATTAATGTATGGATCAGTTGGATCTACATCATGATGATGTATTGATGAAAATGTTCATGCATTCATTAGAAGGTGATGCACGAGAATGGTACTTTTCTCTTCCTGCTTCCAGCATACTATCCTTGAGATATTTCCATGTTGCATTCAATGAGAACTGTAAAAGGTATTTTTCAGATGAATTTCTACTCGAGAATTGTTGTAAGGAGTTTGAAAAGGATATTCAACATATAGTAGGTATTTCTTCAAATTGTAAGGCTTAAATTGATGTTTCTATTGAAGAAATCAAGGAAAACTCATATCTTTCCTTTCCTAGTTTTCCATTGTTGAAAGTAGATTTTGTTGAATGCTCTTATGATGAAGAAAATGGCATCAATACAATAGATGCATATGTCCTTGTAACAGATGTCTATAAAAATCATTCCTCTGATGAGATTGTTGTCCCAAATGTTGACAAAGATCAACCTATATTTGATGAAGAGAAGATATTTACTAAAGCACATACAGACCTTATTAGCAGCCAACCAGTATATGATAGTGAAGAAGATAAGGAAGAATTTCAATAGTGGTTGGAATTCTCTTTATCACCTATTAATAAGAAGAAAACTCCAAGGATCGGTGAGGAAATGTCAATCATTTATGTAATTTCACTTGCAAAATACATCAAACAACATATGAGTAGTTGTGAAGTATATGAGGACCATCATTTTATTGATGAATCATCCTTCATGAAGGAGCAAGATGGTTTTCTTAACCAACTAGAAATGTCTTGCATAAGTTTCATGATCCTATGGATTTTTACATAGAGAGATATTTTTCAAAGGTTTCTAATGATCCAGTTGTTGGTATGATTTCAGATCATAGTTGTAAGTATCCATTGCTTACTAACCTCTTGTTGCAAGCTTCATATCACTTGAAAATTATTTCGAATAGTTACATGGAAGGAGTTATTTTCATCAGTTCGATACTCACCTGGATGCATTGGAAGTATGACTTTAATTAAGCAAAGAAGATCGGCTAGATGGATTAGTGTAGGAATGTATATAAATAATATTTATATGCAAGCATTTGGTTTGCAATGAGTGTTTTTCAGTTTTCAATAAATGATCATAGGTGCTCTCAAGGCATAGATAGAGTAGAGATTCCATAGATGGAATGGATAAGGCACTGGAACTGCATGTTCTTACAGCTCACAGGGAGAATTCCATTACTTGTGGAGCTAGATGTTAACACATAGGATGTACAGGTCTTGGTGTCATGATGATGGTGTCATCATTAGCAAGAGAGGTGTTGATTAAGGTTGGTTGTCATTGATGTCAACCCTTGAAGAAAGCCTCATAGCACAAAGGTTTGGGTAATGGACCCAATATTGTTTGATGTAAATATGAATCATTATTGTTTTTTCATGGTTGATAAGAAGTAAATATGGATGAACTCCAAAGTGGTCCCCTTATGGTGAAAGCCCTCATGGGAAGACGCTTTGTGGAGTAAGAGAACCCATGATTAATTATGGAATAATGAGATGAAGGAAAGTGAACTTTTTAGGGAAAATATCCTATATGGATAGTGTTTGTCATTTCATTTCCGATGGTATGTGGAACGTCACATAATTCCTCACGGTTAGAGAGTTATGGCCATAAGAAGTTGGAGACCACATGTTTGGGTAATGGACCCAAGTTTGTTTGATGGGTAACGGTATGAGTTATGATATATTTTCCGATAATACTATTCTATATGGATAGTTCATGTCATGCCATTTCTGGTGGTATTTAGAACGTCACATAACTCCTCACGGTTTGAGAGTTATGGCCTTACGAAGTTGGAGGACCCTCATATGTCATCTAGAAGCCCCAAAAGGTCAAAGTAGACAAAGTGGTTTAAGAGATTTTAAAAGGTAAATAATAAAGTGAAGTGATGAGTGTATTATAATTCAAAGTGAATACAAAATAAATTATTTC